>CM067374.1:22434657-22664657 GCA_034401795.1 Chaetoderma sp. LZ-2023a
GACAGAGGAAGAGGAGCAGAAGAAGGTGCGTGAGGAGAAGAGAGATGAAGAGTAGGAGGAAGAGCAGGAGGCGGGATTGAGAAAGGAGATGCATGAAGAGAAGAAGTTTGAGCAGGAAGAGGAGGAGGCGGGATTGAGAGAGGAGAAGGAGGAAGAGGAGAAGATCGAGTCAGAAGGTGGCGAGGAGAAGATAGTGGAAGAGATGAGGAAGAGTTGCTAGGTGGTAGATTGGGGGAACAGTGAGTAACAACCCGACAACGGCGCACAGGAGGAGAATTTGTCTTTGGGAGAGCCGGCCATGACTCTGTTACATCATCAACACCAGGTGCTGGTGTTGGTGATGTATACAGATTCGTCCGCTTGGAAGTGGTAGGCGAGGGTGTGAAGGTGGTTGGTGACCGTTGTCGTTTGTTAGTCACTGTTGAATGTGAACCTGAACCTGCACTTGGTGTGGCCGCCGGTGTTGGTACTGACATCACTCTATTTTGCTCATCACTAGCTATTTCTGCCAAAAATTTCCAAAAATTTGTGATTGTCGTTGTGGCCAATTTATTTCCAAAATTTTGCCTACCCCATTTCAATGCTATGCCTTTGGCTCTGTGTAGATCAAGAATTACATTAGATTCGGCCACTTTTACCTCTGCCTTTAATTTGTCCAATTTGCTTCGATAATGGTTGATTAAATTTTCTAAGCAGCTATGAGCCCAAATTTGGTTTATCATGCTGGTCGATTAAAAAAATTCGTCATCTCGTAAGGCAGGGCAGAAAAACGAGTTCATCTCCTCCATTTTCATGCTGAGAGATTTTGGGAGAGAGTCTGATGCCAAATGCTCTCGTAAAAGACCAGAGTGATGCAAGCATTGCAACACATGGAAGTACATCTTAACCAGTCTCTGAAAGGCCTGAACAGACTGGTTAGGAGCACTTTTGGTTGATGAAAGGTTGGACGCTGGGTTGCCAGATTTGCGTCCTTTACCCACTGGGCCGTTGAAATTCTTGGCCATTTTTAGAACGTAATCAAATTTCTATAGATTTATGTCAAATTTAGTCAGAAAGATTAAAAAAAGTTAACTACCAAATATTAACTAGAGCGATATGTGTTGAAACAATTTAGAAACTGAAAAATAAGAACAATTAATACAAGATTATTATATATATATATATATATATATAAAATTAAAGCTTACACTGTCAGTTGCTGGAGCGCTTTCGACGTAATGGTCTTCGTCATGCAGCGAAAAAACTGGTCTAATGGCAACTGATAATTCTTACATATTTATAGGAGAATTACTACAATGGTGACTACTGATTAACTATTAATTCAGTCTCTCCACAAAAGATCAAACTAAACCCGAAGACCTGCTTTAGATCAATGTGCGCCTTTGGCGCTACTGAAGTCAAACAGCTAATACAAAAGGCGTGATTGCTTAATTATATCGAGCTTATCTAACTGTAGCATGGGTTAGTACGCCGGTTCGTTTCAGGCGATTAAGGTGTGAGAATAACAATGAGGGCTATTTGGTCAGTCATTAGATCAAATGCTGCCGAGATATGTTTAATCATGGCGGCGGAGAGTAATTTACTTGTTGTTTGAGTACTGCAAGGGTCAGGTTTCCTGAATAAAGATTATTAAAACAAATTCTGACAAGTTATACAGTTATTTGATCTTGGCGAAACGGTTCACTCAGTCATTACAAAGCGTTGATTACTTCTTTGTAATAAGTTGGCGTTGCCGTGTGTTCGAAAATAGGAACAAATTTTGACAGTTAGGAGTTATACAGTTTTTGTCTGTCTGTCTGTCTGTCTGTCTGTCTGTCTGTCTGTCTGTCTGTCTGTCTGTCTGTCTGTCTGTCTGTCTGTCTGTCTGTCTGTCTGTCTGTCTGTCTGTCTGTCTGTCTGTCTGTCTGTCTGTCTGTCTGTCTGTCTGTCTGTCTGTCTGTCTGTCTGTCTGTCTGTCTGTCTGTCTGTCTGTCTGTCTGTCTGTCTGTCTGTCTGTCTGTCTGTCTGTCTGTCTGTCTGTCTGTCTGTCTGTCTGTCTGTCTGTCTGTCTGTCTGTCTGTCTGTCTGTCTGTCTGTCTGTCTGTCTGTCTGTCTGTCTGTCTGTCTGTCTGTCTGTCTGTCTGTCTGTCTGTCTGTCTGTCTGTCTGTCTGTCTGTCTGTCTGTCTGTCTGTCTGTCTGTCTGTCTGTCTGTCTGTCTGTCTTTACATTGAAAAAAACGCATTGGCACAGGAATTTAATTAAAAATTTCTTTGCCTAAATTTGTCCTATCGAGACCAAGTTTAGATTTACTTAGAGTGGTCCCCTCTTGAGATTAGTTGGGGTAAAGTGAATTAATCAGTAGGTCGCTTTAACAGGTAAAGGCTGGGATTGATCCTACATTATAGAGAAATCACACACACGAATGCACACACATACACACACGCACGCACATACGCACGCACATACGCACGCACGCACGCACCTGAACGAATGCACGAATGCATGCAATAATACATGCACCCAGTAATACATGTACGAATGCACGCAATAATGCATGCATGAACACATGCACGAACGGACGCATGAATGCATGCACGCACACACCCAGGCACTAATGTACTCACGAATTAATGCACCTACACCCACATACACACGCACACATAAACCCACGCAAGTATAGATGCACACACGTACGGATGTACGAGCACACACCCATACACACATACGAACAAACGCCCGAACGCACGAACGAACGAACGAACGAACGCCCGCCCGCACGAACGAACGAACGAACGAACGAACGAACGCACGCACGCACGCACGCACGCACGCACGCACGCACGCACGCACGCACGCACGCACGCACGCACGCACGCACGCACTTTTGCAGACACAGAATTAAAAGATGTCCTACGGATATGATTTCATGTTGCCCCACCATTGATTTTGGTTGGGATTAGATTTATTTAAGAATACGTAGGGAGGGATGAAACCTTGTCATTGTTATCAGGAACTATAAGGTCTAACTTTGATCATACTAGCAAATCTTTCAGGTTTGGATTTCTATTGTAAGCTATTACTGGTCGTGCTTTGATCGGTTCCTTTAATTTAGATTGCAACTGTGAATATTCGTCTTTCATGGTTTTCGCTAATTCAACATTACGTCTATTGTATATGAGTTGAAATGGGATAATTTTGTTCTTTTGTGATATTCCCGAATCTACATTTATTCCAAATGGTGCTTTTGTTTGGAGTGTTCTAATCCAATGGCCCTCTCGGATTTTGCGAAACGAACTCGTTTCTTCCTCACTATCGAAGGTCGGAATCTGTTCTATTGGCATGATTTCAAAATGATGTTCAACTGAATGATCCGGAAGTTGGAAATGTTGAGCAATTGGCGTATCTGCTGAGGTGTTAATATCAGAAACGTGGCGTCTAGCACGCACTCTAAATGCATTTTTTGTTTCACCAACATACTGTTTCTGGCAAAGGGCACAATTGATCAAATAGACTACATTCTCAGAATCACAATGCATATTAGTTCGGATATGATATTCATTTTTAGTTTGAAAGCTCAGGAATGTTTGTTGGTTTACAATATAGTTGTTTACTTTGCATCTATTTTTGTCGCATTTAGAAACTGATCCATCGCACATGATTGGTTTATTGTGTTTAATTTGGACAGGTTCAAACTCGGGTCCGCTATGAGGTTTTAGATTTTCAAGCTCATTGATGGTGTCTGCTTTAATTTTTCGAAGAAAACGGGCTGAATAGCCTCGTGCTTTCAAAGCATCAAACAGAGTAGAGCATGCACTATTCAGATTTTGCCTGTTGCTAGAGTTTCGAAAAAATCTTATGATTTGCGATTTGATCAAACCTTTAAATGTGTGTGGAGGATGAAATGATTTTTTGTGAAGCAGCTGATGTGAGTCTGTTGGCTTAAAGAATACTTTATATTCTAATTTTCCAGAGGAATCAAATTGAGGACCCTTATAGATCGTGACATCTAAAAAGTCAACCGATGTTCCACTAATAGTAGCTTTTAGCTTGATGTTTGAATCTTGGTTATTTAAAATGCGAAACAATTCCCAAAAGTCTTCTTCTGAATGTTGCCAAACTATGAAGATGTCATCTAGATATCTGAGGTAAAGAAGAGGCTTTTTGGTTGATTTGTTCAGTGCCTCCTCTTCCCACTCCGCAACATAAATCGTGGCAAAATTTGGGCTGAATCGTTTACCCATTGCGCATCCACAGATTTGAAGGTAATTTTCACCATTAAATTGGAAATCGTTTCCTTTAACACTTAGCTCCAATAATTTTAGAATTTCCGTGTCTGGTCGATCTGGATCAGGAAATTTGACAAAAGAATTCTTAATAGCATTGACTCCAGCATCAATATCTATATTGGTATACATAGCATCTATGTCTAATGTGACTAAATATGCATCTTTCGGAACTGACAATTTGGATAATTCTGAAAGAAAGTGTTCTGTGTTCTTGAGAAAGCTCTTGTGTCTATTAGCAATGGGCTTTAAATAGTAATCAATATATTCTGAAATGCCATAAGACTCACTGCCACAGTCTGAAATGATGGGTCGTCCAGGTGGGGTCAATGGATCTAACCAGGTGCTGATAGGTTTATGGATTTTAGGCAAGATATAAAATGTCCGATTTTGTGGATTATTCTCACCTAGCAGATACTTTAGCTGTTTCTTATCGATGTACTTATCTGTATGCAATGAATTAAGTATTTCAATGAAATTTTGTCGGTTTTGAGGCCAAATTAAATTATCAAGTTTTCTGTAATGCCTGGTGTTAGTTAACTGCCTTTCGGCCTCGCGGATGTAGTTTTCTCTAGACATAATCACAGTTGCTGAACCTTTATCGGCTGGTTTTATAATAATATTTTGATTTCTACGTAATTTGTTGATAGCCTGTCGTTCGAGAAATGAAAGGTTTTGCTTATTGTTTGTAACTGGCAATGATCTGGCTATACCAGCAACCGTTTTTATGGTTGCTTTAACATTGTCATCAACTAGCCTATCTGGAGGGTCCCAACCGGATTTTCCAGTGAATGGTTTTGACTCTCCATTTAAATTTCGAAAATGATGGGCTATTTTTACTGAATGACCAAAATTAGCTACTTCAATAAGACCTGTGTCTAAAAGCAAATCTAATCCTGTTTTTTGGTTTTGGAGTTGGTATAAAAGTAAGACCACGATCGAGAATTGATTTTTCAGATGGTGAGAGATCATAGTCAGCTGCTAAATTGACAAGGTTTGTTCCTAATCCTATGTTAGGGGAGCTATTGCCTTGACCCACATTTAGTTTAAACTAAGCACCGTCAACCAATGGTTATAAATACAATTAGCTGTTTCTTTCGTCCAATGGATTCTATCCTTCTCAACATGAAAATTCGCATCAGAAATTTTGGGGATGACCTTATCAACGTGGCAGTTGGACCTTGCTGATTCGTTGATACGCTTGAGACAGTACCTTTGCCTGTCTGACAAGCTATCAGAGAAGTTAATCTCAGCAAAGTGCAACTCCGCATTAGGAAAGGTGTTTTTAAATTCACGAGCCATGAACCGTAAATGGCTTGAGGCTTTGGTTGGATGCTCATTTTTGGAGTTGATGCCAATATTCAAGATGATCTTCTCCGGGCTAGGGCCATCCTGGTGTCGCATAGCCATTGTTCTGAAATGTGATAATGCGGCACCAGGATAGCACTCAACCTGGATGTCAGGATGGACATCTAAATCAATTCGGGCTAGATTAGAGGACCCTATTATCAGAATCTTTTTGGTGATTCTGGGGATCCTCCACAGGCCCTTGCTATGCGATTGATGACGGTACTTAGCAAACTTCCTGTCAGACAGGTTACTATTATTCTCCATAGGAGGGAGAGGAGGTGGAGACAGAAGAAGAGGAGCAGAAGAAGGTGCGTGAGGAGAAGAGAGATGAAGCGTAGGAGGAAGAGGAGGAGGAGGGATGGAGAGAGGAGATGCAAGAGGAGAAGATTGAGTATGAGGAGCAAGAGGCGGGATTGAGAGAGGAGATGCATAAAGAGAAGAAGTTTGAGGAGGAAGAGGAGGAGGCGGGATTGAGAGAGGAGATGCATGAAGAGAAGAAGTTTGAGGAGGAAGAGGAGGAGGCGGGATTGAGAGAGGAGAAGGAGGAAGAGGAGAAGATCGAGTCAGAAGGTGGCGAGGAGAAGATAGTGGAAGAGATGAGGAAGAGTTGCTAGGTGGTAGATTGGGGGAACAGTGAGTAACAACTCGACAACGGCGCACAGGAGGAGAATTTGTCTTTGGGAGAGCCGGCCATGACTCTGTTACACCATCAACACCAGGTGCTGGTGTTGGTGATGTATACAGATTCGTCCGCTTGGAAGTGGTAGGCGAGGGTGTGAAGGTGGTTGGTGACCGTTGTCGTTTGTTAGTCATTGTTGAATGATAACCTGAACCTGTACTCGGTGTGGCCGCCGGTGTTGGTAGAGACATCACTCTATTTTGCTTATCACTAGCTATTTCTGCCAAAAATTTCCAAAAATTTGTGATTGTCATTGTGGCCAATTTATTTCCAAAATTTTGCCTACCCCATTTCAATGCTATGCCTTTGGCTCTGTCTAGATCAAGAATTACATTAGATTCGGCCACTTTTACCTCTGCCTTTAATTTGTCCAATTTGCTTCGATAATGTTTGATTAAATTTTCTAAGCAGCTATGAGCCCAAATTTGGTTTATCATGCTGGTCGATTTCAAAAATTCGTCATCTCGTAAGGCAGGGCAGAAAAACGAGTTCATCTCCTCCATTTTCATGCTGAGAGATTTCGGGAGAGAGTCTGATGCCAAATGCTCTCGTAAAAGACCATAGTGATGCAAGCATTGCAACACATGGAAGTACATCTTAACCAGTCTCTGAAAGGCCTGAGGTTTTAGATTTTCAAGCTCATTGATGGTGTCTGCTTTAATTTTTCGAAGAAAACGGGCTGAATAGCCTCGTGCTTTCAAAGCATCAAACAGAGTAGAGCATGCACTATTCAGATTTTGCCTGTTGCTAGAGTTTCGAAAAAATCTTATGATTTGCGATTTGATCAAACCTTTAAATGTGTGTGGAGGATGAAATGATTTTTTGTGAAGCAGCTGATGTGAGTCTGTTGGCTTAAAGAATACTTTATATTCTAATTTTCCAGAGGAATCAAATTGAGGACCCTTATAGATCGTGACATCTAAAAAGTCAACCGATGTTCCACTAATAGTAGCTTTTAGCTTGATGTTTGAATCTTGGTTATTTAAAATGCGAAACAATTCCCAAAAGTCTTCTTCTGAATGTTGCCAAACTATGAAGATGTCATCTAGATATCTGAGGTAAAGAAGAGGCTTTTTGGTTGATTTGTTCAGTGCCTCCTCTTCCCACTCCGCAACATAAATCGTGGCAAAATTTGGGCTGAATCGTTTACCCATTGCGCATCCACAGATTTGAAGGTAATTTTCACCATTAAATTGGAAATCGTTTCCTTTAACACTTAGCTCCAATAATTTTAGAATTTCCGTGTCTGGTCGATCTGGATCAGGAAATTTGACAAAAGAATTCTTAATAGCATTGACTCCAGCATCAATATCTATATTGGTATACATAGCATCTATGTCTAATGTGACTAAATATGCATCTTTCGGAACTGACAATTTGGATAATTCTGAAAGAAAGTGTTCTGTGTTCTTGAGAAAGCTCTTGTGTCTATTAGCAATGGGCTTTAAATAGTAATCAATATATTCTGAAATGCCATAAGACTCACTGCCACAGTCTGAAATGATGGGTCGTCCAGGTGGGGTCAATGGATCTAACCAGGTGCTGATAGGTTTATGGATTTTAGGCAAGATATAAAATGTCCGATTTTGTGGATTATTCTCACCTAGCAGATACTTTAGCTGTTTCTTATCGATGTACTTATCTGTATGCAATGAATTAAGTATTTCAATGAAATTTTGTCGGTTTTGAGGCCAAATTAAATTATCAAGTTTTCTGTAATGCCTGGTGTTAGTTAACTGCCTTTCGGCCTCGCGGATGTAGTTTTCTCTAGACATAATCACAGTTGCTGAACCTTTATCGGCTGGTTTTATAATAATATTTTGATTTCTACGTAATTTGTTGATAGCCTGTCGTTCGAGAAATGAAAGGTTTTGCTTATTGTTTGTAACTGGCAATGATCTGGCTATACCAGCAACCGTTTTTATGGTTGCTTTAACATTGTCATCAACTAGCCTATCTGGAGGGTCCCAACCGGATTTTCCAGTGAATGGTTTTGACTCTCCATTTAAATTTCGAAAATGATGGGCTATTTTTACTGAATGACCAAAATTAGCTACTTCAATAAGACCTGTGTCTAAAAGCAAATCTAATCCTGTTTTTTGGTTTTGGAGTTGGTATAAAAGTAAGACCACGATCGAGAATTGATTTTTCAGATGGTGAGAGATCATAGTCAGCTGCTAAATTGACAAGGTTTGTTCCTAATCCTATGTTAGGGGAGCTATTGCCTTGACCCACATTTAGTTTAAACTAAGCACCGTCAACCAATGGTTATAAATACAATTAGCTGTTTCTTTCGTCCAATGGATTCTATCCTTCTCAACATGAAAATTCGCATCAGAAATTTTGGGGATGACCTTATCAACGTGGCAGTTGGACCTTGCTGATTCGTTGATACGCTTGAGACAGTACCTTTGCCTGTCTGACAAGCTATCAGAGAAGTTAATCTCAGCAAAGTGCAACTCCGCATTAGGAAAGGTGTTTTTAAATTCACGAGCCATGAACCGTAAATGGCTTGAGGCTTTGGTTGGATGCTCATTTTTGGAGTTGATGCCAATATTCAAGATGATCTTCTCCGGGCTAGGGCCATCCTGGTGTCGCATAGCCATTGTTCTGAAATGTGATAATGCGGCACCAGGATAGCACTCAACCTGGATGTCAGGATGGACATCTAAATCAATTCGGGCTAGATTAGAGGACCCTATTATCAGAATCTTTTTGGTGATTCTGGGGATCCTCCACAGGCCCTTGCTATGCGATTGATGACGGTACTTAGCAAACTTCCTGTCAGACAGGTTACTATTATTCTCCATAGGAGGGAGAGGAGGTGGAGACAGAAGAAGAGGAGCAGAAGAAGGTGCGTGAGGAGAAGAGAGATGAAGCGTAGGAGGAAGAGGAGGAGGAGGGATGGAGAGAGGAGATGCAAGAGGAGAAGATTGAGTATGAGGAGCAAGAGGCGGGATTGAGAGAGGAGATGCATAAAGAGAAGAAGTTTGAGGAGGAAGAGGAGGAGGCGGGATTGAGAGAGGAGATGCATGAAGAGAAGAAGTTTGAGGAGGAAGAGGAGGAGGCGGGATTGAGAGAGGAGAAGGAGGAAGAGGAGAAGATCGAGTCAGAAGGTGGCGAGGAGAAGATAGTGGAAGAGATGAGGAAGAGTTGCTAGGTGGTAGATTGGGGGAACAGTGAGTAACAACTCGACAACGGCGCACAGGAGGAGAATTTGTCTTTGGGAGAGCCGGCCATGACTCTGTTACACCATCAACACCAGGTGCTGGTGTTGGTGATGTATACAGATTCGTCCGCTTGGAAGTGGTAGGCGAGGGTGTGAAGGTGGTTGGTGACCGTTGTCGTTTGTTAGTCATTGTTGAATGATAACCTGAACCTGTACTCGGTGTGGCCGCCGGTGTTGGTAGAGACATCACTCTATTTTGCTTATCACTAGCTATTTCTGCCAAAAATTTCCAAAAATTTGTGATTGTCATTGTGGCCAATTTATTTCCAAAATTTTGCCTACCCCATTTCAATGCTATGCCTTTGGCTCTGTCTAGATCAAGAATTACATTAGATTCGGCCACTTTTACCTCTGCCTTTAATTTGTCCAATTTGCTTCGATAATGTTTGATTAAATTTTCTAAGCAGCTATGAGCCCAAATTTGGTTTATCATGCTGGTCGATTTCAAAAATTCGTCATCTCGTAAGGCAGGGCAGAAAAACGAGTTCATCTCCTCCATTTTCATGCTGAGAGATTTCGGGAGAGAGTCTGATGCCAAATGCTCTCGTAAAAGACCATAGTGATGCAAGCATTGCAACACATGGAAGTACATCTTAACCAGTCTCTGAAAGGCCTGAACAGACTGGTTAGGAGCACTTTTGGTTGAAGAAAAGTTGGACGCTGGGTTGCCAGATTTGCGTCCTTTACCTACTGGGCCGTTGAAATTCTTGGCCATTTTAGAACGTAATCAAATTTCTACAGATTTATGTCAAATTTAGTCAGAAAAGTTCAAAAAAGTTAAATTCCAAATATTAACTAGAGCGATATGTGTTGAAACAATTTAGAGACTGAAAAATAAGAACAATTAATACAAGATTATTATATATATATAAAATTAAAGCTTACACTGTCAGTTGCTGGAGCGCTTTCGACGTAATGGTCTTCGTCATGCAGCGAAAAAACTGGTCTAATGGCAACTGATAATTCTTACATATTTATAGGAGAATTACTACAATGGTGACTACTGATTAACTATTAATTCAGTCTCTCCACAAAAGATCAAACTAAACCCGAAGACCTGCTTTAGATCAATGTGCGCCTTTGGCGCTACTGAAGTCAAACAGCTAATACAAAAGGCGTGATTGCTTAATTATATCGAGCTTATCTAACTGTAGCATGGGTTAGTACGCCGGTTCGTTTCAGGCGATTAAGGTGTGAGAATAACAATGAGGGCTATTTGGTCAGTCATTAGATCAAATGCTGCCGAGATATGTTTAATCATGGCGGCGGAGAGTAATTTACTTGTTGTTTGAGTACTGCAAGGGTCAGGTTTCCTGAATAAAGATTATTAAAACAAATTCTGACAAGTTATACAGTTATTTGATCTTGGCGAAACGGTTCACTCAGTCATTACAAAGCGTTGATTACTTCTTTGTAATAAGTTGGCGTTGCCGTGTGTTCGAAAATAGGAACAAATTTTGACAGTTAGGAGTTATACAGTTTTTGTCTGTCTGTCTGTCTGTCTGTCTGTCTGTCTGTCTGTCTGTCTGTCTGTCTGTCTGTCTGTCTGTCTGTCTGTCTGTCTGTCTGTCTGTCTGTCTGTCTGTCTGTCTGTCTGTCTGTCTGTCTGTCTGTCTGTCTGTCTGTCTGTCTGTCTGTCTGTCTGTCTGTCTGTCTGTCTGTCTGTCTGTCTGTCTGTCTGTCTGTCTGTCTGTCTGTCTGTCTGTCTGTCTGTCTGTCTGTCTGTCTGTCTGTCTGTCTGTCTGTCTGTCTGTCTGTCTGTCTGTCTGTCTGTCTGTCTGTCTGTCTGTCTGTCTGTCTGTCTGTCTGTCTGTCTGTCTGTCTGTCTGTCTGTCTGTCTGTCTGTCTGTCTGTCTGTCTGTCTGTCTGTCTGTCTGTCTGTCTGTCTGTCTGTCTGTCTGTCTGTCTGTCTGTCTGTCTGTCTGTCTGTCTGTCTGTCTGTCTGTCTGTCTGTCTGTCTGTCTGTCTGTCTGTCTGTCTGTCTGTCTGTCTGTCTGTCTGTCTGTCTGTCTGTCTGTCTGTCTGTCTGTCTGTCTGTCTGTCTGTCTTTACATTGAAAAAAACGCATTGGCACAGGAATTTAATTAAAAATTTCTTTGCCTAAATTTGTCCTATCGAGACCAAGTTTAGATTTACTTAGAGTGGTCCCCTCTTGAGATTAGTTGGGGTAAAGTGAATTAATCAGTAGGTCGCTTTAACAGGTAAAGGCTGGGATTGATCCTACATTATAGAGAAATCACACACACGAATGCACACACATACACACACGCACGCACATACGCACGCACATACGCACGCACGCACGCACCTGAACGAATGCACGAATGCATGCAATAATACATGCACCCAGTAATACATGTACGAATGCACGCAATAATGCATGCATGAACACATGCACGAACGGACGCATGAATGCATGCACGCACACACCCAGGCACTAATGTACTCACGAATTAATGCACCTACACCCACATACACACGCACACATAAACCCACGCAAGTATAGATGCACACACGTACGGATGTACGAGCACACACCCATACACACATACGAACAAACGCCCGAACGCACGAACGAACGAACGAACGAACGAACGAACGAACGCCCGCCCGCACGAACGAACGAACGAACGCACGCACGCACGCACGCACGCACGCACGCACGCACGCACGCACGCACGCACGCACGCACGCACTTTTGCAGACACAGAATTAAAAGATGTCCTACGGATATGATTTCATGTTGCCCCACCATTGATTTTGGTTGGGATTAGATTTATTTAAGAATACGTAGGGAGGGATGAAACCTTGTCATTGTTATCAGGAACTATAAGGTCTAACTTTGATCTTACTAGCAAATCTTTCAGGTTTGGATTTCTATTGTAAGCTATTACTGGTCGTGCTTTGATCGGTTCCTTTAATTTAGATTGCAACTGTGAATATTCGTCTTTCATGGTTTTCGCTAATTCAACATTACGTCTATTGTATATGAGTTGAAATGGGATAATTTTGTTCTTTTGTGATATTCCCGAATCTACATTTATTCCAAATGGTGCTTTTGTTTGGAGTGTTCTAATCCAATGGCCCTCTCGGATTTTGCGAAACGAACTCGTTTCTTCCTCACTATCGAAGGTCGGAATCTGTTCTATTGGCATGATTTCAAAATGATGTTCAACTGAATGATCCGGAAGTTGGAAATGTTGAGCAATTGGCGTATCTGCTGAGGTGTTAATATCAGAAACGTGGCGTCTAGCACGCACTCTAAATGCATTTTTTGTTTCACCAACATACTGTTTCTGGCAAAGGGCACAATTGATCAAATAGACTACATTCTCAGAATCACAATGCATATTAGTTCGGATATGATATTCATTTTTAGTTTGAAAGCTCAGGAATGTTTGTTGGTTTACAATATAGTTGTTTACTTTGCATCTATTTTTGTCGCATTTAGAAACTGATCCATCGCACATGATTGGTTTATTGTGTTTAATTTGGACAGGTTCAAACTCGGGTCCGCTATGAGGTTTTAGATTTTCAAGCTCATTGATGGTGTCTGCTTTAATTTTTCGAAGAAAACGGGCTGAATAGCCTCGTGCTTTCAAAGCATCAAACAGAGTAGAGCATGCACTATTCAGATTTTGCCTGTTGCTAGAGTTTCGAAAAAATCTTATGATTTGCGATTTGATCAAACCTTTAAATGTGTGTGGAGGATGAAATGATTTTTTGTGAAGCAGCTGATGTGAGTCTGTTGGCTTAAAGAATACTTTATATTCTAATTTTCCAGAGGAATCAAATTGAGGACCCTTATAGATCGTGACATCTAAAAAGTCAACCGATGTTCCACTAATAGTAGCTTTTAGCTTGATGTTTGAATCTTGGTTATTTAAAATGCGAAAAAATTCCCAAAAGTCTTCTTCTGAATGTTGCCAAACTATGAAGATGTCATCTAGATATCTGAGGTAAAGAAGAGGCTTTTTGGTTGATTTGTTCAGTGCCTCCTCTTCCCACTCCGCAACATAAATCGTGGCAAAATTTGGGCTGAATCGTTTACCCATTGCGCATCCACAGATTTGAAGGTAATTTTCACCATTAAATTGGAAATCGTTTCCTTTAAGACTTAGCTCTAATAATTTTAGAATTTCCGTGTCTGGTCGATCTGGATCAGGAAATTTGACAAAAGAATTCTTAATAGCATTGACTCCAGCATCAATATCTATATTGGTATACATAGCATCTATGTCTAATGTGACTAAATATGCATCTTTCGGAACTGACAATTTGGATAGCTTTGAAAGAAAGTGTTCTGTGTTCTTGAGAAAGCTCTTGTGTCTATTAGCAATGGGCTTTAAATAGTAATCAATATATTCTGAAATGCCATAAGACTCACTGCCACAGTCTGAAATGATGGGTCGTCCAGGTGGTGTCAATGGATCTAACCAGGTGCTGATAGGTTTATGGATTTTAGGCAAGATATAAAATGTCCGATTTTGTGGATTATTCTCACCTAGCAGATACTTTAGCTGTTTCTTATCGATGTACTTATCTGTATGCAATGAATTAAGTATTTCAATGAAATTTTGTCGGTTTTGAGGCCAAATTAAATTATCAAGTTTTCTGTAATGCCTGGTGTTAGTTAACTGCCTTTCGGCCTCGCGGATGTAGTTTTCTCTAGACATAATCACAGTTGCTGAACCTTTATCGGCTGGTTTTATAATAATATTTTGATTTCTACGTAATTTGTTGATAGCCTGTCGTTCGAGAAATGAAAGGTTTTGCTTATTGTTTGTAACTGGCAATGATCTGGCTATACCAGCAACCGTTTTTATGGTTGCTTTAACATTGTCATCAACTAGCCTATCTGGAGGGTCCCAACCGGATTTTCCAGTGAATGGTTTTGACTCTCCATTTAAATTTCGAAAATGATGGGCTATTTTTACTGAATGACCAAAATTAGCTACTTCAATAAGACCTGTGTCTAAAAGCAAATCTAATCCTGTTTTTGGTTTTGGAGTTGGTATAAAAGTAAGACCACGATCGAGAATTGATTTTTCAGATGGTGAGAGATCATAGTCAGCTGCTAAATTGACAAGGTTTGTTCCTAATCCTATGTTAGGGGAGCTATTGCCTTGACCCACATTTAGTTTAAACTAAGTACCGTCAACCAATGGTTATAAATACAATTAGCTGTTTCTTTCGTCCAATGGATTCTATCCTTCTCAACATGAAAATTCGCATCAGAAATTTTGGGGATGACCTTATCAACGTGGCAGTTGGACCTTGCTGATTCGTTGATACGCTTGAGACAGTACCTTTGCCTGTCTGACAAGCTATCAGAGAAGTTAATCTCAGCAAAGTGCAACTCCGCATTAGGGAAGGTGTTTTTAAATTCACGAGCCATGAACCGTAAATGGCTTGAGGCTTTGGTTGGATGCTCATTTTTGGAGTTGATGCCAATATTCAAGATGATCTTCTCCGGGCTAGGGCCATCCTGGTGTCGCATAGCCATTGTTCTGAAATGTGATAATGCGGCACCAGGATAGCACTCAACCTGGATGTCAGGATGGACATCTAAATCAATTCGGGCTAGATTAGAGGACCCTATCATCAGAATCTTTTTGGTGATTCTGGGGATCCTCCACAGGCCCTTGCTATGCGATTGATGACGGTACTTAGCAAACTTCCTGTCAGACAGGTTACTATTATTCTCCATAGGAGGGAGAGGAGGTGGAGACAGAAGAAGAGGAGCAGAAGAAGGTGCGTGAGGAGAAGAGAGATGAAGCGTAGGAGGAAGAGGAGGAGGAGGGATGGAGAGAGGAGATGCAAGAGGAGAAGATTGAGTATGAGGAGCAAGAGGCGGGATTGAGAGAGGAGATGCATAAAGAGAAGAAGTTTGAGGAGGAAGAGGAGGAGGCGGGATTGAGAGAGGAGATGCATGAAGAGAAGAAGTTTGAGGAGGAAGAGGAGGAGGCGGGATTGAGAGAGGAGAAGGAGGAAGAGGAGAAGATCGAGTCAGAAGGTGGCGAGGAGAAGATAGTGGAAGAGATGAGGAAGAGTTGCTAGGTGGTAGATTGGGGGAACAGTGAGTAACAACCCGACAACGGCGCACAGGAGGAGAATTTGTCTTTGGGAGAGCCGGCCATGACTCTGTTACATCATCAACACCAGGTGCTGGTGTTGGTGATGTATACAGATTCGTCCGCTTGGAAGTGGTAGGCGAGGGTGTGAAGGTGGTTGGTGACCGTTGTCGTTTGTTAGTCATTGTTGAATGATAACCTGAACCTGTACTCGGTGTGGCCGCCGGTGTTGGTAGAGACATCACTCTATTTTGCTTATCACTAGCTATTTCTGCCAAAAATTTCCAAAAATTTGTGATTGTCATTGTGGCCAATTTATTTCCAAAATTTTGCCTACCCCATTTCAATGCTATGCCTTTGGCTCTGTCTAGATCAAGAATTACATTAGATTCGGCCACTTTTACCTCTGCCTTTAATTTGTCCAATTTGCTTCGATAATGTTTGATTAAATTTTCTAAGCAGCTATGAGCCCAAATTTGGTTTATCATGCTGGTCGATTTCAAAAATTCGTCATCTCGTAAGGCAGGGCAGAAAAACGAGTTCATCTCCTCCATTTTCATGCTGAGAGATTTCGGGAGAGAGTCTGATGCCAAATGCTCTCGTAAAAGACCATAGTGATGCAAGCATTGCAACACATGGAAGTACATCTTAACCAGTCTCTGAAAGGCCTGAACAGACTGGTTAGGAGCACTTTTGGTTGAAGAAAAGTTGGACGCTGGGTTGCCAGATTTGCGTCCTTTACCTACTGGGCCGTTGAAATTCTTGGCCATTTTAGAACGTAATCAAATTTCTACAGATTTATGTCAAATTTAGTCAGAAAAGTTCAAAAAAGTTAAATTCCAAATATTAACTAGAGCGATATGTGTTGAAACAATTTAGAGACTGAAAAATAAGAACAATTAATACAAGATTATTATATATATATACAATTAAAGCTTACACTGTCAGTTGCTGGAGCGCTTTCGACGTAATGGTCTTCGTCATGCAGCGAAAAAACTGGTCTAATGGCAACTGATAATTCTTACATATTTATAGGAGAATTACTACAATGGTGACTACTGATTAACTATTAATTCAGTCTCTCCACAAAAGATCAAACTAAACCCGAAGACCTGCTTTAGATCAATGTGCGCCTTTGGCGCTACTGAAGTCAAACAGCTAATACAAAAGGCGTGATTGCTTAATTATATCGAGCTTATCTAACTGTAGCATGGGTTAGTACGCCGGTTCGTTTCAGGCGATTAAGGTGTGAGAATAACAATGAGGGCTATTTGGTCAGTCATTAGATCAAATGCTGCCGAGATATGTTTAATCATGGCGGCGGAGAGTAATTTACTTGTTGTTTGAGTACTGCAAGGGTCAGGTTTCCTGAATAAAGATTATTAAAACAAATTCTGACAAGTTATACAGTTATTTGATCTTGGCGAAACGGTTCACTCAGTCATTACAAAGCGTTGATTACTTCTTTGTAATAAGTTGGCGTTGCCGTGTGTTCGAAAATAGGAACAAATTTTGACAGTTAGGAGTTATACAGTTTTTGTCTGTCTGTCTGTCTGTCTGTCTGTCTGTCTGTCTGTCTGTCTGTCTGTCTGTCTGTCTGTCTGTCTGTCTGTCTGTCTGTCTGTCTGTCTGTCTGTCTGTCTGTCTGTCTGTCTGTCTGTCTGTCTGTCTGTCTGTCTGTCTGTCTGTCTGTCTGTCTGTCTGTCTGTCTGTCTGTCTGTCTGTCTGTCTGTCTGTCTGTCTGTCTGTCTGTCTGTCTGTCTGTCTGTATGTCTGTCTGTCTGTCTGTCTGTCTGTCTGTCTGTCTGTCTGTCTGTCTGTCTGTCTGTCTGTCGGTCGGTCGGTCGGTCGGTCGGTCGGTCGGTCGGTCGGTCGGTCGGTCGGTCGGTCGGTCGGTCGGTCGGTCGGTCGGTCGGTCGGTCGGTCGGTCTGTCTGTCTGTCTGTCTGTCTGTCTGTCTGTCAGTCCGTCCGTCCGTCCGTCCGTCCGTCCGTCCGTCCGTCTGTCTGTCGGAAGCTGCATTTAACAAACCATTGATCCGGTTTGACTCAAATTTTACACAACGAAGGAACTTGCCGTGCAAGGGGATTTCCAGCCGTTTGCCGTGATCTGGATAAAATAACCGGGATTCATATCAGATCAAGTTCTGGATCTGGAGAAAGGGTCTCACCATTCACTCGGCTTCATACTAATCCGCAAAAATCCAGAAAATCTGAGAAACGGAAGCGCTGTGGTCTGCAATCGCTTATTGCTCTTGTAGTATTACTGTTAATATGTTGTCAATGAATGAAACATGCCGATAAATTTTAGTTGGAAGTTCGGAAATTTTACTGGATCAATTAAACTAATTTCAGACCTGAAATTAGATGTGTTTTTCATTATATTGTGTTGCGTATTGGTTGGAACTCTCAGCAGTGAAGCATCACAACGTTACGGAAAATATCTCGTTTGGAACTCGCCGAAAGCTCATTCCAACTGAGAGATTTCTAATGTCGTGAGATAAATTTGATATGAAATGACATCTCGTGTGAGATCCTCTATGGTCATCAATATGTTGATTTCGAACATCAGCTACAGTACAGCCCAAAAATAACAAAAACAGAACAACTTTGAACACGGTGTATGAAATGTACCGGTGGATATTTCGAACATAATTGGATTGGAAAACATTGCTGCCTAAAGCCAATCTAATTTGTTTCAAAATATTCATCAGTATGTATGTTTTATTTTGTTTAGGACACATTTAAAGCTATTTCTAAGCGATACTGTAGGAAGCAAACTAGTTTCTCTGGTGGACAGAATGAATCAACGAGTCAATCAATGAAATATATCATGAAATCACTCAAGAAGGTAGAATACTTAAGATATTTGAGATATTGACTCATAATCGCTTAATGTTTAAGTTGATCTAGCGTAGCGGCTTATTGGTACAACACAACTAAGGCTCGGATGGGCATCAATATCTAGCTATGCCACGCCCGTTTGTAGCTAAACTCCACTCAGTTTGTACGCACGTTGAAATCGTTTTAAAGATACGTCGAACTACCATCTCCCAGAATTCCAATTTCAAGGTAACCATCATTTCAATATATCAAACAGCCTACCTGTATAGTTACCTTAAAATTGGGATTCTATGAATTCAGGGTTCAAAGTATATAAAAATCGATGCCAATATGCGGAAAGCATGTGCTGAGATTAGCTAAAATGGGCGGGACATGGCTAGAAATGGAGCCCTCTATTCTGGCAATAGTTAACACACCATATACTCTCCTCTAGCTATATCCATCACTCTCCCGTTGGTGTGTCATTACAGCTTCTATCCGCGCTAGAACAATGACCTCCAAACGAGCTTGCAGACAGGCAATCCTTCTTTAGATAATTATTGACGCCTTGAGTTGAAAAACAAATTGCTTTCCCCTTTCCGCTACAAGTACGCAGAGCACGCACTACAAATAACAGGACGATGATGCCGCGAGTAGTAACGCCGATCAGTAAAGCTGTTTTCAAAATAGCCAACGTTTTACCAATAGCATCATGTCTAACAGCTGGGAGGAAATAGGAGGGATCCTATCTGTCACTCAAGTATCTAACGTCATTATTAAATACGTCACTTGTTAGCTGACACCGCAATGAAGCAGCTCAGTCTCGAAAATCGAAAAGTTCGTCATAAAAGTGTACGAATTGCATTGTTTTTAGGCCCCCCACCCGTCATATTAGTTTCTGAATATTCAATAGCTTGCCTACATAGCTAACTACCTTGAAATTAAAATTTTGAAAATTCAGGTTCACTGATGACAAAGATGGAATGCAATCTTTATAACCTTTAAAACTCGAGACACTTCACTTGTTTACGGGGATGTTCATTGTTACTGAAATGAAATGAATGAAATGTTTATTTACACCCCAGACCATATCGCAATGGTATATGCGGGATTTACATAATAGCTATGTGGAGCAGGTAAACATTATATTTTTACAGTTAGATTTTGTCTTTTTACAAGACACAGTATACATCTATGTCATAGATCCTGACAATTATTATTATCATTATCATTATCGCTATCATTATCATTGTTGTAGTGGTAGTAGTAGTAGTAGTAGTAGTAGTAGTAGTAGTAGTAGTAGTAGTAGTAGTAGTAGTAGTAGTCGTCGTCGTCGTCGTCGTCGTCGTCGTCGTCGTCGTCGTCGTCGTCGTCGTCGCACTTTTTGCCGTTGTTGTCGATACAGCTGTTGATATTATTTTTGACGTTGTTATTGTCTTTCTTTTGTTGCTGTTGTTGTTGTTGTTGTTGTTGTGGTGGTGGTGGTGGTGGTGGTGGTGGTGGTGGTGGTGGTGGTGGTGGTGGTGGTGGTGGTGGTTGTCTTCATTCTGTTGCTTTTGTTGCTGTTGTTGTTTTCTTGTTGTCCTTGTTGGTGGTGTTCCTGTTGTTGGTGTTGGTGTTCATTTCGCCATTTTTGTTGTTGCTTTTGTATTGTTGATATTGTCATTGTCGGTTAACGTCATCATCTGTGTCTTCGTTGTCATCATTGTCCTTATCGTCATCATCGTCGTTGTCCTCCTCCTCCTCCTCATGATCTTCGCTGTTGTTATTGTTCTTACTGATCAGTGATACCCATATCGACACTATTGTTTTCATGTTCAATGTCCTCGTATTTTCTATTATGGTCGCCGTTATTGCTGCTACTATTATAGTCTTCAGAAACATCATTACTGTTGCTGTCGATGGTATAGTATGTCATCTTCGTCAATGTGCATTTTAATTCACTCACGTTGATAACGCTAGAGAGTTGCACGAGCAACTTTGTATTATGCGTAGAAAGTAACTTATGGAATTTATAGTAATTTGGACTTAGCTATATTTAGATAAGATGTCTGCCCTTTCCTTTTTTACATAATCACAGATGAATATATATATTCATCACCTATTTCATTCTGGGTACATAATTTACAAAGCCTTTGTTCTCTTTTACTCCGCACTCGACCTGGCTGTAGGTATCGTTATGATATTCACATCCCCATTGGCATGGTTACACGTGGACGTCATAAACTTGAGTGACAGGTCGGCTTCCTCTATTACATCATCCGAGTTTAAACGTCCGACAGACTTTAGTTGAATAGAGGTAAACGATGTACTTTCGTTTCTGGATTTTGCTCTAGTAACGATAGTAACTGCGAGTGTAGCCGCTTAAATTCACACCTTAATCCTGTCTCCTATTTCATTGGGTGTAGATGCAAAAATAGGAAATGGGCTCAAACCGAGAGAGTCGCTGCGGATGCCCCTCTCACACCGCACAAGTTAAGGCGCAATCAATCGCCTGCGAGTGTGCCTATATCTATAAGAGATCTCTCAGCGCTAGAGAGAATTTATCGCAAGTTGATGCATTCACAAGTAGTCGTGTTCACTCGCTTTAGACCACATGTATCACAGACTCGTATATATTCGCATCTACTCCCAAGTATCTGGTCGCCTGGTGTGAGACATGTTTTAGTGTGGCGCGCAGTGCGAATGACCCGGAACTTAATGAAAACTGACGGGTGATCTGAAACTAAAACCAAGCAATCCATTTAAATACCTAACATCTATTGATCATACGTATCGGGCACAGCAAGCTGCTGGAGTACGCTTACGCAATGTACTTGGCCCCACTTGCTCAGTCTTCTCCGATGGGACTTTAAACTGAGGTCCCGTCATACAGTGCTCATCACTGTGTGAACGTGAGCTAGGGCCAGGTAGGCAAGAAATTTCGGCATAATCAAAGTAAACCGGATGCTGAATGGATTCGTCCTCGGATGGAATCGCGCAACATACGGATTACAAAATCAAAACAAAATTGCTAGAATTAGAATCTTTCGGATTTTTCAATGGGTCTATGGAGGGATGCAACCCGGATGACTGATCGAGTTCGTCCTCGGACGGACGCAGTCACCATACGGGCTGCCTAATCAATCAAAATCAAACAAGTGCGCGCTGGTGCCTGCTCGGATGATGGCCAGAATAGCAAATGGGTCCCAGGACCCTAAAGACCCCCCCCCAACCTCCCCGCCCCCCCAAAGGGGCCGAGAGGTCTCTGATCTAAAGCCCCCACCCCCTAGGGTACATCAGGTCACAAGACCGCACCCCCACCCAGCACCTACCCCATCCCTTTCCCACCCCCGTTAGGCCCTCCCCATCCCCCCACGCCCAAGCATGAGGAGCAACAGAAAAGCCATGGTCAAGAACAGCACATGCCATCTTCAACATGAGACAAAATCGAGAGACAACTATCAACACGCACGCGCACGCGCACGCGCACGCGCACGCGCACGCGCACACACACACACACACACACACACACACACACACACACACACACACACACAAGCTAATGCACAAACCGACGTCACAAGAATTCACAAGAATTCAACAGAAACCACAAAGGCCAGGCGTGAGTATAGACCCTAGCATTGGGAACTAGCAAATAAAACGCCTTAAATATTACAACGCACGCACGCACGCACGCACGCACGCACGCACGCACGCACGCACGCACGCACGCACGCACGCACGCACGCACGCACGCACGCACGCACGCACGCACGCACGCACGCACGCACGCACGCACGCACGCACGCACGCACGCACGCACGCACGTACGCACGCACGCACGCACGCACGCACGCACGCACGCACGATCATACATATCGTCCTTGAAAGCATCACCTACCATTAGTAAGCATACTTTGTTGATTTCAGATGCTCGCCGCGGGACTTGTTACCGACTATGGGCCTATAGGCTATGCGGCTTTATGTAACTTTCCAAAATCAGGTTACTGTTGTCAAAATGATATAATTTAATTTTAGAAAAAGCTTTCATGTACCAGGACCCACATGTAAGAAGACACTCCCTGGAGATAAGTCTTTGACAGCAATACAGATATTTGGACAAATGATTGAATCATCGGGTATCTACAGCCATGCCTATGGGGATGTATGGGAATGTACGTGAAAGGCGTGTTAAAAGAACATCCATGATTTAATTTCAGGAGTGCAGTCAATTCATATGACATCATAATCAACTACGGGACGTGTACGCTGACGCTGACATCATAATCATGACGTCATGAATGATTCGATAAACCCGCCTTTAACGATTAATAGTATGTTTTTGCTATTTAAGAAACATGCTTTTGAATATTTTGAAGCTAATTTGACTGGGCGCTGTCGCTGCCATAGGGGGAAACAGTGCCCAGTCAAATTAGTTTTAAAATATTCAATAGCTTACATGGATAGTTTTCTGGAAATTGATAATCAGGGAGTTCAGAGATCGATCGATCCCAATTCATAAAATCGCGATGACGTCATCACAATCAAATTTCCCATAATACCCTGGGAGAGACGCCATTTTCGGAGGGCCTAATTTAACATTACGCGCAATGGGCCGTAAAACCTTAATTACATTTTCTTTAATATCTTGCAACATTCACTCATGATTTGATGTTTTCTGATACCTGGCAGAGTTATTACAGATTATCAGATACAGGATTTAATGGTTTGAACTTCATGGAAAATGTAAACAATGCGTTTGTATGGGCAGTCCTCTTTAGCGTGTAGTAAATTTGCCCCCAACTTTAATGGCGGCCGATCGGACGATGCCCGGATGTGCGAAAGTATGAATATGGACGTGGTGTGGGTGCAGCGTAGATTGAGATGGCCGGGGCATAGCTAAAAATGGAAAGGTCCATTGAACCACATGGGTTCTATATCCAAGCCTCACACCCTCCTGTATATCGAACCCCAGGAATGCGTTGCGTCTCCTATGTCAGGGAAAGAAAGAAAGGAATGGGATTTAATTGAAAACATATCATATTAATTCAGATAAATTCAGATTTCCCTTAACTAACCACCTTTAATAACACTAGGAAATGACCATGAGATACAGGGTCTTTGGTGTGTCCCCAAGAGCTAAGTCAGTTGTCATAAGAAAATGTTCGCATAAACACACACACGCACAAACCCACACGCGCACGTCCGCAGACGCGCACGCGCACATGCTCGCTGACTCACTAACTCAATCACTTATTATCATTTGATACCTTGCCCTCATTACAGTTTTAGTACGTTTCATTGATGTGAGTTATTTAAACAGCTTTAGGTATTCTTGTGCAAACTCCGCTATACCCTATTCCTCAACCGTGTGTACTATGTGTGCTCATTAAGCTTTCAAATGTGTACATGATGCGCATAGTTGAAAAATAGTCTGATATGCATGTGGATCTCATCTTGTTCAGAGCCAACAATTCTCTGAGTAAAGCATATTTATCCCCTTCTTTCCAATACCATACTATATTTGGAAATTGCACGCTCTCTGTTCTAAGTCATGATTTTCAATGAAGGGGGATGCCATCTGAGAGCATCTAGATTCCCGGACCCCCACCCCTCCCCCCTTCTGTGTTTGACTTTCGCTTTCTCTCAGCCGAAAAATATTCTTTGTCACATTCTATTTTTATCCGTTTAATTTTATTTTTGTTTGCTTAATTTTTTGAGTCGACCAAATGAGACCGTCTAGAAGAAAATAAATAATATTAAACTGTAATACAATCATGAATCATCTGACGCCTAAAACATCAGAAAAGTCTCAAACAAAAGAGAACTCTTAAAATAGAGTTAGGGCGGCCCATAACGATCGATCGTATTCATCTTGGGATTGGGGTAGACGGTGACCCAGGACTGGTGGCAGAAAGTCCACTCGCATTTGAGGACCGCTGGCACATGGATACAAAGGTCTAGAAGAATGTGTTTATAGCAACTACGTTCGGAAATCGTGCGTAGCGAAGCCGACGGGGTAACTCAAAACACAAAATTTACTGTTACTCATTAACAAGGCAGTTGCCGAAATCCGATCAGCACAAACATTCCCTGTATGAAACTTTACTACCGCAGCAAAACACACTGACGGTAGCAGCAGCAGCAACAACAACAACAACAACAACAACAACAACAAGTTCACTTCATGTACCTCAAACGGTGACTTTACTGCTACTACATTTAAGGAAAATGCAACTACTACTCTTACAAATATCCCAATTACTACTACGACCATCGCTACTTGCGACGCAACTAATACTAATAGTGTCGTTACTGTTGCTACTGCAAACACTACTACTACTACTACTACTACTACTACTACTACTACTACTACTACTACTACTACTACTACTACTACTACTGCTGCTGCTGCTGCTGCTTCTGCTGCTGCTGCTGCTGCTGCTTCTTCTGATGCTGCTGCTGCTACTGCTGTTGCTGCTCTGCTGCTGCTGCTACTGCTACTACTACTACTACTACTACTACTACTACTACTACTACTACTACTACTACTACTACTACTACTACTACTACTACTACTACTACTAATACTACTGCTACTACTACTACTACTACTACTACTACTACTACTACTACTACTACCACTACTACTACTACTACTACTACTACTACTACTACTACTACTACTACTACTACTACTACTAGTTCATTCTATGGATGCAAATCAGCAAACACATAATCATGCATGATGATGATATCTTATTAAGAATTGTTTATATACCTAACGAATCATCGAGACACTATACGCACGATATTTATGATAAAATCGAACAAGACGTCGTAAACTTAAGCAATAAATACAAAACAGTATGTATAATTGGCGATTTTAATGCGAAGGTAGGAACCGAACGAGTACGATCATGTTACGCTTGAACGCTTTGAGATAGACAATGCGCCTAATAACGAATTAATGCAAATTACAAACCTCGGCGTACCGAGAGAGAGAAATAGCCAATGTCAGGGACGCATTAACAAGTAAGTAAGTAAGTTTATTTCCACTATAAGCCATCGGCTCTTGAGTGTACATATTTCCATAATTCTGTGACGGATTCTAGTATTCAATAATCATTGTATAAAGTTTGTAAAATTACACATAATTAACATAAGTATTAATACCATCATAATTTCCATCGTATTCAGCACCATCATTACTATTAATTATTATCCTTATTTTCATCATCATCGTTTTCATCAGTATTATTTTATCATTTTATTGTTGCAATCAATAATATTATATCGATAATAATAATGATGACGATATATTGTTCTTTGGTCACTGTTTCTTGACCTCAATGAGAGTCCTCCCTCAGGTTCTTTGTGGTCGTCAGTATGTCCAGCCCGGCTTCTTTTAGACCGGTACTTAACACACTTAGCAGCTTTGTTAGAATCCTTATTTTCCTATTCTATTTATATCTTGTCTGTAAAATAACACATTCCCGGAACAAACATTTCTTTAGCTATCTATTGATGTACAGTATAATAATCTACATAAGTTAGAAGTTACTTCCTTTTTATATTATATGTAGATGATATTCCCTTCCATAGGAATATATGGTAAAGCCACGAATATTCTAGGAAAATGTGAGCATCTTTCTACTTTGAACATGAATTTATAACCTTTAACAAAAGCTCTAAAATTAATAACAATATATGTCAGAAAACGAATGGATAGCCAAGATTACGAATCTGTAAAGATTATATTTTTGTGATAATTCTTACTTCATTTTGCATTTGAAATGTTTGAAATCATATTCAAATCAAAGAAATTTGTTGAAAACAGCAATCTGGTAGGCAGGTGCGAAAGGGCGTCACGCTGCGGTGATTTTTTTTACCACACCAACAATTAAAGTGGCTACTGATTCACAGGCCTTACGACACTCCGACCACGAATGCTTGGATTGGGGGTCGATGAACGTGTTTGATGGAGTAGTGGAAATAAATACATAAATCAGCAACTGAATGAATGAATGGATGGATGAATGGATGGATGGATGGGGGTGGGCTTGGATGGATGGATTGATGGATTGATGAATGAATGAATGAATGAATGAATGAATGAATGAATGAATGAATGAATGAATGAGTAAATGGCCGGCTGGAAAGAAAGGAAGACGGGCAGACGAATGGATTGATAAAAGGATAAGTCATGTTGACGTAATATCATAGTATAGTGTCCGACATTACAAATTTGCAGAGAAAAGAAACCCGTTTATCAATGAGTTTGGGCGTGGTGAAAATCAATGCATAATTTTGCCTGTCTATAACCGTAACGGGAACATTATGGAACATAAAAGCGAGTCCATTAAGGACACCATGTGGCATAATAAACAATTACTTTTCGCAGTGAATGTTTTGGTGTCCACAATATCGCATATTTCTTAAGATACCTGGTCTTATGACCACCTATCTTAAAGAGCTTCCGCAGTGTGGCACTCTAAAGTGGGCCCATTATAAATAGTTTCTGCCGTATACGTAATACGAGGGGCCTGCTATCTACATCATTAAGTGGTAAATAGGGCGTGATTAGGGGAACCTGTATTGCCTTTACATTTGACTTGACCATACTGAAGTATGGCGTTATTCCGGGTTAAGTCTCTAGTGAGAACACGGCCTGAGTAGGCATGCTTGAATGGAAAAGAAAAGAAAAGAACTAACCCTTTGTATCCCGCAAATATCGTACTTTACATTATTTACGATGTAGGAATTTAGTTGCTAAATATTTTGATTCTAATTTGGCTTAAAGCTGCCGATTACAGTGAAAGCAAGAACATATAGTAGAATTGAATTTAAAATATTTCACTTGTTACCTCCAATATGAGATACTGAGATATCAAGATTGAAAATGGTTAGGCGTTTATCGTCCTAGCCCAGATCGTAGGCCCGCCAATAGAATGGCTGCCACTGCATAGCTAGCACTGGCGACACAGGCGATCTCCCCAAACTGGAACGGTGTGAAAAGAGACGGCGGAAATACGCACTAGAGGAAGATAACTCGTATGGCAAATTTGCCCTCCAGTAGTAGTGTCGGGGTCAAAATGATACCACCTCCCTCAACTGGATTTCCATTTAGACAAATGAGCCCCCACCTCCCTCAACTGGATTTCCATTTAGACAAATGAGCCCCTACCGCCCTCTCAATCCCTGGGGCATAGGTTGCGGTGGCCACCACGGATCGCCGAACGGCTGCCAGGGAGGTAGGATCATCCTGACACTACTACTACCAGAGGCTGAACGCCCAGTTAGAGAGAGGCATCCACAGGGATATACACCAACCACATGTACTGATCGCCAGCACCACACATAATAGGCCTGCACGCCCAGACAGGGGATATACACCACCCACAGGTACTGATTGCCACACATAATAGCGTCTGAACGCCCATTTAGAGACATGCATCCACAGGGATATACACCGCCCACAGGTACTGATCGCCACACATAATAGGGTCTGAACGCCCATTTAGAGACAGGCATCCACAGGGATATACACCACCCACAGGTATTGATCGCCAGCACCACACATAGTAGGTCTGAACGCTGATCGCCACACATAATAGGGTCTGAACGCCCATTTAGAGAGAGGCATCCACAGGGATATACACCACCCACAGGTACTGATGGCCAGCACCACACATAATATGTCTGAACGCCCAGACAGGGGATATACACCACCCACAGGTACTGATTGCCACACATAATAGCGTCTGAACGCCCATTTAGAGACAGGCATCCACAGGGATATACACCACCCATAGGTACTGATCACCAGCACCACACAATAGGTTTGAACGCTGATCGCCACATATAATAGGGTCTGAACTCCCATTTAGAGACCGGCATCCACAGGTATATACACCACCTACAGGTACTGATCACCAGCACCACACATAATAGGTATGAACGCCCAGACAGGGGATATACTATCTCCCACCTGTTCAGAACCTGCGG
Source organism: Chaetoderma sp. LZ-2023a (assembly GCA_034401795.1). NCBI lineage: Eukaryota > Metazoa > Mollusca > Caudofoveata > Chaetodermatida > Chaetodermatidae > Chaetoderma > Chaetoderma sp. LZ-2023a. The sequence continues at coordinate 22,463,064 of CM067374.1, forward strand.
GAGCTCTACCGTCTGTTCTATTGTGCTCTGAAGCCTGAACTTGAGTGTCATGCTCTTGATCTCACGGATCTGTGCCAAGATTGCAAAGTCAATGTACTTCCCAGCAGCGGACAATGGGTTCTCATCGTGTATATTGGGTCGAATGACCGTCAGGCAGTTCTTCCGAGGATCAGTGTGGTGCGATGTCGTGGGTTCAATGGCCCCATCTGGATGTTGCACATACTGCAGCATGTTTAGGGTCTGGGTATATAGAGGGGTTAAACGGCTGCCATGTTTGGTAAAGTTCTCCAGTAGATTGTCTATAGGCAGCAGGACATGGCATGCACTGTTTCATTGTGACAGGGTCCGAAGACTGCTTCGTGACATCAACATTATCCACGAGCGAGCCAAGGTCACACCTCTGTCTCCATCACGCTGGAGGTATTGCTGTCATACTTTAGGTTTCTCCGTGTGGTACAGGGCTTGTACCTTCAATATATGGTGGTACTCTTCATCGGTGACCTGACCATCCTCGAGAGCTTTGCTGGCAGACTCGTTGATAGTCCGTAGCATACTCTGTGCCAGTGCCACGTACTTAGCATGCTTCTCCAGCCTCCTTGTGATCTGCCACTGTGCCACCCCCAAGCCCGTGGCCAAGACAGTGGCGGCTAGTGCGACACCACCCAGCGGGATGGCGACGATAGTCCCCACCCCTGTAGCGAGAGTGGCCACAGCTGCCACCCCAGCACTGGCTTCAATCACACCCGCAGCAGTGGTTGTATGCGCGAGGACGTTGTAGGCTGTCTTAAATCGCCTGCGCATTCTGCTGTACTTTTCTGCCTCATGGACGAGATTCTGTCTGATGGTATCTATCTGCTGGAGTCGCCAACCATGTACTGTACCCCCCCCCCCTCATCAGTAGTCACGGAGGGGTATATTTCTGGTGGCTTCCGCCACTCTGATTTTGCCATAGTATACCTGGAGATTAAACCTGCATCACCTGCAGAATCTGCTCATGAGTCCTAGAAGGGTTCATTTTGGAGAGCCTGGCGAACCATGCCAGCTTGCTGGTTTCGAGACAGACGTCTCTTAGACAGAGGTCATCCAGCACTATGTCGGGTGCCAGTAGCTTGCTGAGACATCACATCGGGAACTTCACCTTATCACCAAGATAGTAGGCCCGCCACTGGATGGCTTTCTTGGTCTTACACTCCTGCGCCATCTTCTCTTTCCACTGTATGACATCTGGCTCATCCTCGTCTGAGAATACACCTGGCTCATCTTCGTCTGTGAAGACATCTAGCTCATCGTCGTCTGTCAAGACTCCTGCGTCCCGCTTACTCTCCTTCAGGAGGGCCTGCCAGTATTGGAAATGTTCGCTGGTCCTTCGCTTCCTTGCAAGGCTTGCGTTCTGTTGATACCAGTTCTCCCTCTGTAGTCACTCTCCTTCTTGTTGCAGTGCGAGCCTCTGTTCGTTTAATGCCTTTATCTGTGCAGGGGTCATGAAGGGGCGAACCTCTTTTTTCATCATCTCGGCCAAGGTCAGATAATGCTGGTATGATATCATGTTGTCGTCAGGTCAATGTGTAATAAGAGTGTAAACTCTAAATGGGCGGCCGATATCCCATTCGTACTGGCATATATGTGTGAACAGGCTAGGACTGATAGCTTTCCATAGGTTGCTGTTGGCACCTGGGATATACTCTATTACGTCCCAGCCGACTTCTATCAGTGAGCTACTGTGTGCACTGCCCGGAGGTTGATGTGGCACATCAGCGTGTATGTATGTTGTGCCCTGCTGGGGAACCTCGAAGACGACCCATTCTATACGGTACTGTACCAGCCGTCTCCCCTCTAGAGAGGGTGAGATTACGTTCTCACCACTGGAGAGCAGCAGTCGAGCAATCGGCAAAGTTATATCTCCTGTTTAAACCCCTTCTATAGTGTGCTATGGAAGCCATATTTGCTCACTCGACTGGTCTTGCTGACCTGGCAGATATGTACGCAGTTGATGCTGCCAAGGTAGAAGAAAGCGATGGCAAGTCATTCACCCTACAGTACGAAGCAAGCTCAAAGGCATTCTCCCTCAACCCCATTGGTGGTGATAGGGTGGAGCTGCTCACAGACCTCAAGGTTGTAATGAAGGAGCGCCTGAGTCGTTGATTGAGCTCCTGGATACAAAGGTGGCAGACATCAACACCCTAAATAACGACCTCAGCTTTCATCTGGTCAAACCCCATTCGAGCGGTGCCCCGCCAATGGCTCATGATGGCCTGCTATTGACCCTGGCAAAAAACCTGCAGTTCATATTTGAGAAGAATGAAGTGTGGTACCGCGCTGGACCTGGGGGTGACTGGCAAACATGGTTACTCCTATATAGGCCTCCCGCAGTCATAGACATAGAGGTTACTCCCCTCTCAACTGTTGTGAAAAAGGATGGGACAGTTCGAAAGCTCTACAATCGGGGATCATCCTTCCTCACCTACGTAGGTGAAGGTGTCTCCCTGACGAGGGTGGGTCACCGGATCGGGGTTACAAGTGGAAAGCTCCCGCTGCATCGTCCATTCGATGGACCAGAAGAAGCTGTTAACCTCCAGGATGGCACCCTATGGGTAGATGGTGTGTCATATGTCTCCAAAGTCAAGGGTGCTGTTAAACTGCTTCAGCGAGTTGGACTCACTAGCCCACAAATGACTCATATAGTCCTAGAGCTACGTTTCTTGGCTGGCGGCAGAGTGAAGCAGCTAGCCCCTGCCCCTGAGGGGATGAAGATCACTATCGATCCGGATGGAACAGGGCTCGATCTGGCACATATATTTCTCGAGGTGTTCACTCTGTTCAGTTTAACTCTTCATATATAGCCATGATTCTCATCATACTGCTCGTGCTGGCGTCTACAGCAGTGACACAGGGCGCTGAGACTGCCATGATATTGGATGCCAAGTGGGCCCACTTCCGGGATGCCCCCCCCCCCCCCAGTACAATCCTTTGGGCGACCCCTTGCGGAGAAACATTTATGACCGCTTTCACCCACGTAAAGAGATCGAGTCTGTCTGCCACTTCTATGGGGTGGAGAGGGTAGGCCGTGGTTGTCTGCTGGATACCCCTGCTCAGCACCAGATTCTCTGCGTAACATGTGAACATGCCAGAGTCTGCCGTGGTTCACATGCTAATCACTTTAGCCTCCTCCCAGGTGAGCGTTGTCAAGGTAGATGGAAGCCCCTATGGCTGGTCCCATCATGCCGATGCGACTCTGGCAGAGACTACGTGTTTGTCTGAGCCTACACAGAATAGAGAGAGAGAGAGAGAGAGAGAGAGAGAGAGAGAGAGAGAGAGGCCGGCCCTGCAGTTGATGGCGATCAGTAGTGTATATCACTGTGGAGGCGTGTCTCTAAATGGGCGTTCAGCCTCTGGTAGTAGTAGTGTCAGGATGATCCTACCTCCCTGGCAGCCGTTCGGCGATTCGTGGTGGCCACCGCAACATATGCCCCAGGGATTGAGAGGGCAGTGGGGGCTCATTTGTCTAAATGGAAATCCAGTTGAGGGAGGTGGGTGCTCATTTGTCTAAATGGAAATCCACTTGAGGGAGGTTGTATCATTTTGACCCCGACACTACTACCACCTCCCATTGTTGGGAATGCAGATGTCAGCGCCGAGTACATCGAATACTATGGCCTTCTTGTGGCATTATCCAAGCATGGCCAAACATAGATCATCGTTGATGGGCCGCCTTCACTCTTGGTGGGATGGTATTGCACATAGTGTATAACGTGTCTTTGGCGATTATACTGTCTGGCCGGCGATGGTGGTTTATAGTTAGTAGGTGTATGTGGTGACAGGCGTCAAACTTATCTAGAACTGTATTCATAGCTGCCAAGCGGCTATATATAGTTGCACACCAGTCATACAGGTATAGCATGTTTGCCCAGAGTGATCCATGATCCTTTAGGGTTTGGCTTCGTCCCTGAAGAGATTCACAATCTTGAATTGTTCTGCACTGAGCTAAAGCGAGAAGGTTATGAAGAAGCTTCTTTTCCGCATCTATGAAATCTACATCATGTGCGTACTCCATCTGTAGTGGGCTATGCAGTGTAGATACTGGTGGGGTTTGCCTTGCAATTCAATCTTTTTTTCCAATTCAGTTCATTACTCCAAGACTTTATACAAAGTATATGGGGAACATATTTACATTCATATAGATATATACTATTGGTGTACATGTGTAAACGTTTAAAACTAGTAGTAGTAGTAGTAGTAATAGTAGTAGTAGTAGTAGTAGTAGTAGTAGTAGTAGTAGTAGTAGTAGTAGTAGTAGTAGTAGTAGTGGTAGTAGTAGTAGTAGTAGTAGTAGCAGTCGTCGTCGTTGTTCAGTACTATGTCATGGATAAGTACACATTTTAGTGCCATAACTATTGCGCCTAGTGTCTCTGATCTCATTGTATAGCACACCTCGGCATAGTGCGCTATAACCGTTGCAACAAATTGACATGGTTTTCTTTGCAATGTCAAGTTGCGGAGTGTTCGTGCACAGATGAGAGAAATGTGGCAAGTTATCATGTGAACACGACTGGAGAAACTATCTCCCTGTGGAGAACGAATGGAGGTCTCGAACGCTGCAGACGCCACATTGTTTATTCGCACTTTCAATTTGGTATTTGCCAATAGAATTCTATCTATAGTCACGGCTCATCGGTCTGTACAATGAGCTTAAATTGGGCATATTGCCAATCCGCCCTAACAAGTGTGAGGATTTAATAAGTGCGACGTGAATAGATATCGGTATTCTTCCATATTTTCAAACATATGCCCTCCTACTCAGAACTTTGGTAGCGTGTTCATATTTTATTTTTAAACTTCTGTCTGCCATATTCAAATTAGTTTCAAAATATTCAGCAACTTACTTGCATAGCTACCTTGAAACTGGTATTTTGAGAATTCATAGCGCAAGGTATATAAATCTATCCCAACACGCGCAAAGTGTGGCCGGAGGGTAGCTAGAAATTGGCCACTTTCTGTCGTACAAGCATCTTCATTTGCCGGGATGGGGGGGGGGGGGCAAATTTCAAGGGAGTTAGCTCTTGAAAATGGGCTCATTCCGCCACCAGCAGGTAGGTAAAAAAAAGATTGACAGCTCTGGCGGGGGGTTGGGGTGGGGGGGCAGCAATTGCCCCCCCCCCCCCCGAGTGTCCCACTTAGATCCGCCACTGTTCCTTCCAACTGCAACCCGGCTATAGTGTGCTTCCAAGCGAGTCAGCTGCCATACTAATCAGCGAACCTCATTTGCAAAACTAATTAGCACTTATGCTGCTCTGGGTCGAGGGTGGTGGGTGTGGAGATATTTCCCTATCCGGGCATTTGAATGACAAGTTACCGTGGTGACTTTGCTTTAGAACATGATATAGCCGCAAGGTGTCTTAGACAGAATTTTCTAAATGGCCACTTAATGCGAGTTAAAATCACATGGCGCTGATTCAGCCATCCAAAGGATTCACGTGAAAAGTAAAGGCCTAAATTATCATCGCTTAACTGTCTCGCTGACGCAAGCCACCAGAATATAATTTCAACGGGGTTGGATGACTGAATATTTTGAAAACAATATGACTGAGCGTTGTTGGTAGCTAAACCACCAACAGCTTTCAGTTAAATTGTTTTCAAGATTTTCAGCATATCCAGAGTTATATCCCATGGAGAATGGAGTCTGCAGGAATTCAGCAGACAGACGGTTAATGAGTGTCGGTAATTGTCACGCGCACCATATTGCTAATTGTCACGTGCCACTATCGCTACGGAATTATTTCTGGATTTAGGATCATTGTTTCGATCACCATCGTAAGCAGGTTCGTTGATTTTAACCCTCCTAAGTCTACGGGACAGTTAAGAGGAATTCCTAGTGAATTAAGAATTATCAGGTTGAGTATTTTGAAATACATTTGATTATAAATTGTTGTTACAGTACAGCGGGGAAATAACTTACTTCCAAAACAAAATAAAATGTAGCATTGAATATTTTAGACTTAATTGTTTTGGAAGCCATTTGCTCCGTGGTTTCCAATCAAGTTAAGTATAAAATATTCAACAGAACAATTTTCTTCCATCGTGTTCAAAATTGTACGAACTAACATGATTCTGTTATGCAAACGTGTTAACTTATGAGTTGTAGGCTACTGTACATATATATTTGTATATAAAATGTATTTCCAAATATTTATCAGCTTACCTCTATCTATTAATTACTGAGACTTATCGAATACTGAGGTATGGCGTTATTCCCGATTAACTCTCCAGTAAGAACACGGATTTAGAATACAATACTAGTTAGTACTTCAGATACCAACCGTAACCACTTCATGGCGAAACCTACCAAAACTGACACCTACAGAGGTCTTAAGGAAGGTCCATTCGCAGGCCAAGAGAGGATTATTTTTTGAAAATGTGCCACTGCAATAACTGGCTCGATAATCGAGCCAGTCAGTCCAGTGGTAAATCTTCAAAAATGCTCTTCTCTTGATTTGCACATTGATATTCAATTAGTGAATTTTTCGTCTTTATACCAAAATTAAAGGGTTAATCAACTAAACCACCTGTTTATAAGGACCAGCTTACTTTGGGGACCACATGACTGACTGTACCACGTTACGCGACTCCTAAATGCACTTATAGGACTCTTGAGCTGGATTTCATAAAGCTTGTTTCGCAGAGAATTCTTGCTGACATAAACACCACACGCATAGCTTATCAACTCTCTAGCGTAAGTAATTTGTCGGGTAACTCATTGTTATAGGATTCTATAGGATAGTACAATAACGGTGTTTTATTGGACGTTGTGACGGCATCGCTATCATGGCTGCCGATGGCTTCTGATGCGCTAATGGTATACCTTCTAATACATAGCCTACGTACCCCAACAGTACTGGATACGCATGATGCGTGGTATTAAGGGAATTCGTTTGGATCAAGTCAGTTATTTCCACGATATCGCGCATCGAATGGAACTAATATCATAACATGATGGCGTTATGCCGAATCTTTATGATTGGGATTTGAACACGCTCTGCTTTTAGCCGTCTGTCTGTTGAATTTTTGCAGACTGCATTTTCAATGGAGTTTAACTCTGGATATGCTGAATATTTTGAAAATAATTTGACTGAAAGTTGTTGGTGGCTATGCCACCAACAACTTTCAATCAAATTGTTTTCAAAATATTCAGCATATCCAGAGTTATTGTATTGCCCATTAAATTTATTTTCTGGTGGCTTGCGGACAGTTAAGTTCATTTGATGTCGAAACGATCCTATTAATAGGTGTATAAAATATCGATACTATGCGGAAGACCTGCTATAATAATGATAATGATAATAATAACTAAATCCACGGAACTATTAGCAATCAATTAACGTCATAACGCTGCTACAGAAGACGTATATGATACATAATCTAAATTTTGAGCTATCCAGAACCAGGAGAATACCAGTATTTATTCACAGATAACCCAAACGAACGGAAAACCCAAACGAGCGAGTCGCATCAGGAGTTTGTATAAACGCGTATGCACTGATTAACCTAGGTGTTCATGTCATCAACGTGTTAATCAGGAGAAACCATTGATTGGAGATTGTTGGAGGAAATCGTCGAATCATATATATTTTGCCAATACTAGTTATTGTCTCGTAGTGCTACTGGGTACACAGTAAACGTACGGCGTGGAAGACAAGATCGATAATCTGACGGTACTATCCATCCTAGGATCCCACCCACGCGTGTTTCAAACAATAGCAAGGAATCGATCTATCTTCAGTTATCAAGTGCTGGACACGTATCTCCCTTACAAGCTTGTCGACTTGTAGTATAAAGTGTATGGTAAGAATTGAAGAATTGTCCAAATCTCTCTGTGTGAAGCATAACGATGATATTATATCTAGGCGATTTCTCTGATTCGGTTGAGACAATATATATCCGATCTAGTAATGACAAAAGAGTTTCTTCATTTTAAAATGAGATCATCCTGAATGCTATTTATCTTGCCCCCCTGACAGCTAAACAACCGCTATACGGCATTGGTAATGTCGAGTTGGAATAGAGTATAATTGCCAAATCTTAACTTAACATCGTATATCAATATATAGTCAAGACCAACTGCTTTAAATAACCTACCACGTGTTCTGGAGTCTTATAGGCGTAAGCACAATGGATAATGTACGAACAAGTCCAGTATGTTTGGAAATAGCACCTAGTGGCCCTCACTCGTGTCCCTTATGTTTTAATGTTCTTTCCTCCCACGCCCTCTCTCTTTCTCTCTCTCTCTCTCTCTCTCCCTCTCTCTCTCTCTCTCTCTCTCTCTCTCTCTCTCTCTCTCTCTCTCTCTCTCTCTCTCCCACAACCGTTTCCTCTCTCTCCCCCACCACCGCCCCCTCTCTCTTTCTCTCTCTCTCTCTTTCTCTCTCTCGCCCTCATTCCTTGCATCCATCCCTCCCGCTCCCCTCCTTCCAACATCCTCTCGCTCCCACACTCCCTGCTCACCATAACTCTCGCGCGTATGCACAACTCGCCGTTTCCACCCCTCAATCCTTTCTCTGTCTCTGTCGCTGTCTCGCTCGCCTCTCTCTCTCTCTCTCTCTCTCTCTCTCTCTCTCTCTCTCTCTCTCTCTCCCATCGCTACGCAGCAGCGTGTACACTCATTCGCTCGCTCACCTGCTTGCCCGCCCATCGACATGCCTTTGTGCTTACCCGCCCATCCACCACCGCCCGATCGCCCACCGATTCGCCCGCCCGCTTGGTAGCTCACGCACAGCACACATACGCACGCTCACTCGCTATTTTTGCGCACTCCCCCCCCCCCCCTCTCTCTCTCTCTCTCGCTCTCTCTCTCTCTCTCTTTCTCTCTCTCTCTCTCTCTCTCTCTCTCTCTCTCTCTCTCTCTCTTTCTCTCTCAGTACTCGTGAACTGACCCGCTTACTCACTTGCTCTCCTACCCACCTGCCCTCCCGCTCCACCGCCTAGCCGCCAGCCCGAACCAGCCTCTCTCTCCTCTCTATCGTAGGATTTGGTATTAAATAACTAAGCACACATTAGTGTAATATAAAGGAAAATCTTGATGAAGATTGTTCGGTGTCCTTCTATTAATAAGGAACGCCAACACCATCTATAAACTATTGCCGTAATAGATACATTTCTTGTTCATGTGTTACAATAGTCCTATGGTCATTGAAATGAGTGCTGTGACATGTCTAGCAAACTGCTGCATCTCCATACTAAATCTTCCAGAAACCTTACATCTCAATAAAGGATTTTTGTGATGTTGCCAATATCAGTCCTCCGTGGACAGTTGGTGGGCGTAGAATGTACTCATAATTCATCGCCAGTTCCGTTAGGGCTGTCGGTTATTCTCGGTTATTCTATAATTACGCCGAACCTATGCCATTAATTCCACGGTACCGCGCGGTCTATGGTTATTAAGTACAAGATGGAAGATTCGAGATGAGCTACATCAGACAGTGGAAACCTCATAACGGAGAGTTGGGTAGAAAGAGCCCAGGAAAGTCACATGACTATTGCCGTGTCAATGCTACCCCGACGTTTGTTTGCGTAGTTCACTGTAGCTTATTATTTTAGCGATAATGCCAAGAAAACTGCTTTAATATGATTATTCTGGATGGACCCAATTGCTGAAAAATTGCTGTAATTTATTGACTTAATATGCATCAACATTTGCCCAGGGACCATGCACAGTGTAGTCTCAGTAGTAATTTTATGTACAAAATTCCGCAGGGACTGATGTCTGAGACAGCCACGTCCTGGATAGAGGGCATCTATATATCTGGGGATCACAAATCTACATAATGACGTAATGTGTTCAGTAACCCTTTACTGACGAAGCCGGCCTCTGCAGTGGTTTTGTCGTACCATGAATGCTCACTTGCAGACCAAGAGAGGACTATTTTTGAAAATTAGCAGTGGAATAACTGGCTCGATAAACGAGCCGACCAGTCCAGTGGTAAATGGTCAAAAAGAGTCTTCTTTTGGCCTGCAAATGGACATTAAAAAGCACATATTTTTATTTATTTTGTTACGAAATTTAGGCATTAACGGACTAAAATTGACTGACCGTAAACCTTCTGTACTGTACCAAGGTAGTTAGTAAGTCAGAGCCTGGCCACATTTAGGCCTACCTCTTGAGTGTGCCATCTCTGGATAACAGCTTATTCCAAAGAAATGATAATTGCTTTTCGTGACATTGGACTACCACAGGAGAACATTGATATGAAACGAGGCAAACAGAAGCGAAACTATGTTAGACGTACCGTAGAAGTGGAAATCCATACTTCGAACGTGCTCCATAAATCATTGGAATATCCACAATACAGACTAAGAATGTAAGAGGGCATGAATTGAATCCATAACCCGGACACGATATATGTATAGAGATCGTGCTATCTGGCTTTGATCCACGTGTGTACATGTGATGCCGATGATGTGCCTGTGATGATTAACGTTTATTATGCAGAAACTAGGTCAGACTGACCTACTTCTCATATATCATCATTACCTCCAATACACGTACAGCCAAGGAACAGCTGTGTGATAATGCAAATTGCAATGTCGAAACAAATATCTAAGTATCCCCATTTCTTTGCCAATACATTATCGATACTATATGTTTTAAATGATCCCAGACCTAGAATCACATACCTGTCAGCTCACGTTGCCCAAGGAAAACGCAGTAGGATGGGGCAACCAAACGCCATGGTATTTAGCTAAAACTTATACTTTCCTTAGGCCAATCACCAAACTCATACCAAACAGTGAAAAAGTATATGCAGAGATCGATTATTTTAAGCATTCTCCTTATATAAGTTTCGTAGGAAATTTATGTAAAATCTTGTTAGTATCTGGCAATAAAGTTTGGAACCTCCATCAAAATTTATATGCTATCTGGCAAGTCAAGGCTATGCACAAAATAGTATACTAAATGCCTAAAACGCCAATAAATTAAACAAATCATGCATTCCACATTTATTTCGTGTTCTTGGGTTACAGTAGGAGCACAGAAGCTGTTTTATTACAAAACAATGATAAGTTAGAGCCGTATTTAAAATGGGACCAGTAGACTCAGACTACTCCTTTAACAAAAGTATGCTTCAAATAATGAAAATAATTCACGAAATTCGCCAAAATGCATAAATCATTGAGATTCTAACATTCACTTCTACAAAAGCAAGATTATGAGAACAAATATACCTGTTACTTAATTTTATAATAGGTAATCCGCAATACCACGGAATTAGGTCACATTTTAATAGAACTTTTGGGAGTAGGGTGGTTGTGATTGAAACAATGCTGAGAAGCCATCCAAGCAGCCAGCACTCCAAAAAGCTCCATCTGTTAACTAGATAATCTGATCTAGATGCTAGTATAACAATAGGAATGAACGCCGCCTATAAAGGTGGAAATTCCGTTTGAAAACTCAGTCAACATTTACGAGCATTTTTTAACAGCGGTCATTTTTTACTACGGATTCATACCTGGTTATTTAATCTTGTGTAATTAAAACTAAAAAATTTTGCAGTTCAGCTGGTTTTGGTATAATTAGATTTGTCAGATAAGAAGCTTCAAAATATAAACAAATCATTATTATTGTATGTGTGATATGTCACTATAGCTTGAAAACGAAGCCTTGCCACGGAATTTGGTATACCACGGAGTTTGGATCACCAACCGTACATAGTCCTGCAGGAGACCCGGAAAAGGGGCTTTAGTAACCCAGCATGGCGTACCACATTTGGTTACTGCAGTTCCCCTTATATAGGTGTAACCTTCCTCTGTATGAAAATGCATGATGTCAAGGTGAGAAATATGAGCATTCTCTATTTTATACCCATTTTCATGCCAACCTCTAAATAGATAGCGTTATTTATTTAAAGGAACGGATCAACCACGGGAGCAATATCTTCCGTGTTAATGTGTAAACTCTCATTCCAAAGTTCCAGATATCCCGGCCATAGAAGCATTTTAAGATGCCCATTCTCCGGCAGTGAATCGTTAAAGTTCATTTTCAAATACTCTTTCATCTTACACTATGATTTTAACCATACATGATCTTTTCATGCATTTCTTACCATTTTATCGTTATTGGCCATCACATGGGAGAGAAACAAGACCTTCTGCATGCAAGTGATACAACCATTTATTGGGGATATGTCTTGTACTGACATGTAGGGGATTGCGAGAGGAAAACAAATCTAATTTATACTTAATTAATAAATCATTCATAAATCAACGTGTTTTCATCATTCTTCTCCATCCAGTACATCTCGTATCCACGCGGCAGAAGGTCGTCCTATCGACCACCTTACAGGTAAAACTGCCACTGAATGGGAGAATACCGAATCAAGCAGCGCTATTAATTATCAATGAATTACTATTATCAAATAACGTTTGTCAAATAAGGTATATATAAATGTAGTTAAAAATTACTATAATATTACATTTGTCAGCTACTCTACAGACCCACTACACATAACCATAACACATTGCAGCTTTTGAGCTTGCATATCTGTACCCTAACCCTATTTTCGCATATAATTTCAATACGCATAGATTATATATTTATATTCTCGTTAATCTCCCTCGCTATTCAGCGGCTATTGTTCTTTATTTAGACTACGTTAAAACGTTTACATACATACAAGTTTAGTAATGACTTATTTACAAATAGTTATAGTACATAAGGTTGGTATGCAGTAAAGCCTGTCTACAGCGGTAAGCTGCATGTGTGGCTAGGAGATGGCGGTGCCTTAAGACGGGCTGTCGTAAAATCACCCGTTTAAAATGAGACACCATCTTTTAGTCCCCCACACACCCACCTCCCCTAGGTAACTTTTCATAGAGAACATGCTGCATGGGACATACGGTGTCTAATAAGGACAGATTTGACTGTAGTAAACAATATGGTACTTTCCTCATGTCTCTATCTATTTGATGCACGGTTGAGTCAACTGCTCCGCGAGCCTGGACTGTTCGCTGCTTGAACGGTTCGACAAATGCTGGCTGGGAAAGATTCTGATCCTGCATGACGTGGTTTTAAAATTGCAGACGAACGCCTAAGCATCCGTCTTTATAACAGCCTACACGAGTGGTGCCGTCAAAACGATATCGCTATTCTTTCTGCCTTGTCCACACTTCTGTTTGATCTAGAGATGACCTTGAGGGCAGGACAAGATCAGCTGGCGAAGATGCTCACGATAGAAACAGGTGATGTGATAAATAGCTTTATTCACCCACTACAAATTGAACTATGAGGACAAATTTGGTGCAAGCACGATGGGTACTTATAAGATAGCTGACCCCCTCCTGCAGGACCAACGGGAAAGCATGGCCAATACAGGCAAACGCGGGTCATAATCAGGCTACTGAAATCTGACATCTATTCCTTTTATTAGTATCTTCCCTTTTGTAATTTCAAATCTGGTTTGTGTCCATTCGCAATCATATTTATCGCAATTATATCAAGGTTTATACTCTTACTATTATGTACATAATCAATGATATTTCTACTATGCAAACCGTAACCGTCTCTGATTTAAAGAAATCGATTGTAATTGTTTGCACGTGGTAAACGCATAATAAGACAATCTTATTGTGCTCCCACTTTAACAGGACACATTTTTTGGTCTAATGTCAAACCAAATTCACTTTATCACACAAATAAAATACGTTGTCTTTGAGCTTGACTTTGTTATTGATATCCATACAGCCGCCATTCACACGCTAGCGGCAGGTTATATTACGTGAAGACACCTATACCGTGCACGGCTAACGCGTCAGGAAGCTTCAGCTTACATGCGGCGCTTCAGTAAGTAGACGTGGAAACGATACTAGCAACTTTGCAATGATGAGCCGTAGATTTGTAGCGCGATTTAAGTCTATTAGTCGTCGCTCAAAGTGATGGAGAACCAGTGCTTCACGCATGATGGTGGAAGCCATACACCGTGCAAGTGTATCATTAGTTCACGCCGCGTGGTAACATTAATATCGACTATGTTCACATTGTAAATAATGGTGACAGTTGCCAACCTGCTAGCCATTTACATCGCAATCGTTCTGTTATACGCTGAACAGTGAACATAATAGACAGATTCATGTCTAGCTATGCCCCGCCCATTTTTAGCTATGCCCCGCCCATTTCTAGCTAAGCTTCGAGCAAACCCTGAATTCTCGCAATCACAATATCAGGCTAAATATACAGGTTAGCCGTCCAATATTTTAAAAATAATTTGTCTGGTCGCTATTGCTGCCTATGGGAACAACAGCGGCCAGTTAAATTAGTTTCAAAATATTCAACAGAGTGGTTATTAAGTAGTAAAGACATACAATTCGTACATAATACTGACTTTTAAAAATCCATGACGGACTTAGCTACGTCATTCATAACGCGTTTTGTATGCGACATCAGCCTACCTGTGACGTAATTCATTATGACGTCATAACTTGAGTGACAGATGGTTTCATCAATTAGCAAACGTTATAATATATGTAATTCACCATGCGTGACTTACGCTAAAAGTATAGAAGTTAGTTATCAGTTTTTTACTCTAGGTTATGACGCTCTATTTATTGTGCTTAGCGACTATTTAAGCAAGTTATACTTACCTTATCAAGTTAGGATATACTTTGAAAATCAACTGACGTAAAGTCACTGCTGCGTCTAGTACAACTACAACATAATGCTCCGTTGGCATATTTAAACAAGATCAATCAGAGACTGTAGACCATCGCCTTCCTATTTTTGCACATTATGAAAGATTTCGGAATTCCCGGAGTTTTTCTGATTATCAAGATTTTCTCGGATTTTCCAGATTCTTTCGGATCACGTCCAAAGTCGTAGAACCCTACTGTCTTGTCACACTATTTCCTCTGTTAAAATTTGAGCCGATAAGGATCAGTAGTTTATGAGATATCCACAAATACCGAATTTGATCCAATCTAAATCCGGTTTCTTTTATCGGGATCATGGCCAAAGTTTGGAAATACTTTTGCACAGCAAGTTCATTCGTTGTGTTAAAATCTTCGCCAAATCGGAGCAGTTGTTTCTTAGATACAACTCCGGACAAACATCTCAGACATACGGATAGAGAGACAGAGAAAGAGACAGACAGATAGATGGCCGGACACGTATCAAGATGGACGGACGGACGGGCGGTGGGACGGACGGACGGACGAACGGATGGACGGACGAATGGACGGATCGATGGACGGAGGGACACATAGTCCGATGGGCGGACAAACGGATGGACGGACGGGCGGACAGACAGACGGATGGATAGATAGCCGCCTAGGGGGCTCGGATAATAAAAACAGAACAAATATCAAGGTCATTGGAGCATACGTGGAATCTTTCGCAAGATATCTAACAATCACGTTTATTTTTCAACTATCCTATTGTACGATTAATCTTCAGTCTGTTGCTAGTATCCAGACAATAATTTCAAATACCTCTGGACATGCTGAACATTTTGAAAACAAGTTGACTGAAAGTTGTTAGTGGCTTAGCCATCAACAACTTTCAGTCAAATTGTTTTCAAAATAGTTAGCACATCCAGAGTTAAAACGCATGGAATATGTAGTTTTCAGAAATTCGACAGAGACAGTTAAGGTTCAGAAAGGTGTTGAAGATATTGGATTTCAATGAAATTTCGCCATTCTTTCGATATACTTCGGTTCTGTGGATACTGAAAATTTAAACTTTCTATGTCTGTGAGTTTTGACATAGTAACAAAAAGAGAAATCTATAACAAAAAGTAACATACCGGAGTCAGACATGTTTGGGGTCAAGTTCGTCTTGCTAACTATAGTCAGTTTGCTGGTCTACTGAACACGCTCAGTCGCTATGCCAAGCCGAACGCTGAATAGTTATTAACTATAGTTCGTTGGTTCTCGATTCCCCATTGAATTACTATTGGGGAAAAGTTGTAGCCGGGTACCAGTCTCCATTAACATTTTCTGTCGTCTGTTTTGATGGCCTACGAAAATGTGTTATTTTTGTCCGCTAAGACGCCAGAAAGTGCCCATATGACATAAAATGGGAAGGAATATGGGCTTGAGAACATTGACATACACTGGAAAGCATAATTTCATCAAACCTAAGCTATTTAGTGAAATAGTTACACTTTTATATGCATTTATTCGTGGCAAGCGATCGGTGTCCGCCATTTTGAAATTTACGCAAATATCACACTAACCATCTGAACCGAGCTCGGGTGCTCGATTGACTATAGTTGACTAGCTAGTTAACTATTTGAAGTTCGACTCTGAATCTAGTTATCTATAGCTAACTATAGCTAGCTATGGTTATGAGTCGAACTTGACCCAAGATGCAAGTGCATGCCTGAGATGTGGCTCTGTAATGTCCGAGTCTCACCGTCATCTATCAATCAAATCCTTGAATTGGATATGTCCAGTACCTCAGGGGTTTACACATGTTAGTCCACGAAGACAACTAGTCAGTTAGATACTTAGAAATCAATGTGTTAAGGGAATGTGATAATGTCATAATTGCGGTATTTATTTAATGAAAAAGGGTGGACTGGCGCAAGGATATTGAGGGAATTTCTCGGTAAAGCTTGACTAGATCGTCCGCTAATAGACTAGTACTACTACTACTACTACTACTACTACTACTACTACTACTACTACTACTACTACTACTACTACTACTACTACTACTACTACTACTACTACTACTACTACCACTACCACTACCACTACCACTACCACCACCACCACCACCACCACCACCACCACCACCACCACCACCACCACCACCACCACTACTACTAACCTCAGCGTATCATCCTTAACATCAGCATGAACACGAACTTCAGCATGACACCTCCCAAAGAATTGAGAATCTGTTTAGTACCATGCGTTCAAAATTTCCAAAGGCTAAAGTTCACTTTGCCAAACTAAATTATTCGAAGCACCTGACTACAACCCAGAAACGAAACATACAATTCGTTAACAGCCGTGTAGAGGCCTTAAGGGCCAAGGTCCCTATCCTGCCCAGCCTCCCCGTGTCTGAATTTCAGGTGGTTGAGGACAACATCCACTGGACTGAGTGTACTGCAAATAGGATGTATAATAGTTGGTTATCACACCTTAATTTAAACTAACTACGGGTCAGGGTACTAACCACCCAGAAATTGGCCTGGGTGGTAATATCATTAACCTAACTGGTTCTACATTGTCTGAAGCAGAAAGATCTTTGCTAAATCTTGGTCTAACATATGTACCAACACCACGGCCCAAAGTCTACATAGATGCCCTTTTAGATAATGGCTTATGGGAAATTGAAGAATTTTCTCACCGTGTAAAATTAGCAGACTTTTTTCGAAATTCCAAGAAAAACAACTTTCTACCTTTTGTTGAAAAAACTGGATGGGCACCTAACTCGAAGTTGGTTGACCCTGCGATCCCTGATAGTATAAAAGCTATCAAGGAGCGTGTTGAAAATTTAGAATTTCCTAAAAATCATCAAAATTTGTCATATCAAGAACGTTTAGCCTTAACAGGTTTGCGTAAAAACAATGACATCGTTATAAAGCCTGCTGACAAGGGATCTGCTACTGTAATAATGCGTAAGGATAATTATATTCGTGAAGCGCATCGACAACTCGGTAATCTGAAACACTACCGCAAATTAGACGAACCACTCTGGCAAAATAATTGTGATAAATTTAATGGAATCCTTCAAGAAATGGCTGACAACAAGGCCATAACGAAAAAGCAGTTTAAATACCTTACTGCTAAACGAGATTCAAATCCACGTACGTTTTACCTTTTGCCAAAAGTTCATAAACCTATTGAGTCATGGTCCGACCCTATGATACCACCGGGTCGACCTATTATCTCTGATTGCGGCTCTGAATCTTATCGAATTAGTGAAATTATTGATTACCACCTACAACCAATTGCGAATAGACATTTCAGCTTTTTGAACAACACTGAGGATTTCCTATCCGAGGTCTCCAAAATTTCTGTTCCTCCAAACTCACTCTTGATAACCCTCGACATCGATGCTATGTACACAAACATTGGCATCGAAAGGGGTTTGACTTCTGTTCGCAGAGCATTTGATAAATATCCTGATAACAATAGGCCCACTAACGAAATATTAGCTCTCCTGGAGCTGAGTTTAAAGGGCAATGATTTCGAATTCGCTGGCGAAATCTACCAACAAATCTGTGGATGCGCTATGGGTAAACGTTTTAGTCCTAGTTTTGCCAACATCTATGTAGCTGAGTGGGAAGAAGATGCGCTTAACAAATGTCCTAAGCAGCCCTTATTTTACCGCCGGTACCTCGATGATATTTTTATGATCTGGAATCATTCGAGGGAAGAGTTTGATGAATTTTTCACTATTTTGAACAATCACGATCCTAACATCAAACTTAAAGCCAACATCGACCAGTCGTCCGTAGACTTTTTAGACGTTACTCTCTACAAAGGTGTAAATTATAACACCAGTGGGTTTCTTGATTACAAAGTATTCTTTAAGCCCACCGATTCCCATCAACTACTGCATAAGAAATCTTTCCATCCACCTCATACTTTTAAAGGTATTGTCAAATCACAGATTATCCGATTTCACCGAAATTCTAGTGATAGAAAGAATTTTGAATCTGCGTGTTCCACCTTATTTAAAGCCCTCAAACCGAGGGGATATTCAACACGATTTTTGCGCAAAATAAAATCCGAAACTTTACATGATTTGGAAACTATTACTGATAAGGCTGCCGATCAAAAGCCTACCAAAATTCGTCACAATCGTCCGATTATAGGCGTAGGACAATCTCAGAAATGTGGAAAGAAGAGGTGTAAATTAGACCTCTATCTACCTAATCAGAAAACATTTGTCAGTTATCAGAACAAAAGCAAATTCCAACTTCAGTCTAATTTAGATTGCGATTCTAAAAATGTTATCTATTTAATATCTTGCAAATTATGCCAAAAGCAGTATGTCGGTGAAACAAAATGTCCTTTCAGATGGCGAGCAACTAGACACTTTGCGATATTAGACACGACGAGGACACCAACGTAGCTCAACATTTCAATCTTCCTGGTCATTCTGTCGATAGACACTTTGAAATTATGCCTATTGAGCAACTGCCTCTTTCTGCTACGGCCGAAGAAACTGATAAACAAAGAAAACTTCGAGAATCATTTTGGATTAAGCAACTGAAAACAAAATGGCCGAGTGGCATAAACGTGGACCCTGGTCTTGCTGATCAACGTGAAATTATTCCATTCAGTTTAACATACAATCGAAAAAATGTTGAAATTTCTGAAATTTTGAAAGATGAATATCATAAATTGCAGGATAAAATGAAAAAACCTCTCAATTTGCGTCCAGTGATAGCCTTTAAGAAAAACTCCAATCTACGTGACATCTTGGTTAAATCGAAATTAACTCTTCAAAAACCTTCAGAATGAATGATATATATTATTCATATTTTAGGCCATACCGCCTCTATCAAACAAACATAACAAATCTCAGACAATAAAATAAATAAAAAATATCTCCCAACCTTGGGAGATCCTGAGCCAGTGCGTTTAATCATATAACCACCACCACCACCACGACCACCACCACCACCACCACCACCACCACCACCACTACTACTACTACTACTACTACTACTACTACTACTACTACTACTACTACTACTACTACTACTATCATCAGGATTATATGTGGCATATTGTATTGTATCGCAAGCCGATCGCCCAGTGACAATATCAGCGGTCGATCTTCGGTGAAAACGCTTGTAAACCAGTCTAAGTTGAAAGCTTGTAAAAAGAATTCTAATGTCAAGGTTTGCCGGAAATGTCAGATAAAACATGCGAGTTGCTGCAAAAAGTTAAATGACCGTTTTTCGTCGGAAGATGTGAAAAAGATCGCGTTCACAGATAGAAAACACTTTATTTTATGAACACGCGCGAAATCGGCAAAATGATAGGTTTTACGGACAGCTGACGGTTGTACCACGAAGCATCCTGGTCATTTAACCTTTTGCAACGAGTCTGACATTTTTGATCCCGGGAGGTACTGAACATATCCAATTCAAGAACTTGATTGACGGGTGACAGTGAGACTCGGACATTATGGCGTCACAGCACAAACTTCCATCCCAAACGTGTCACGCTACTTTTTGCTATAGGTTTGAGGTTTTATCACCATGCAAATACGAACCAACGTAGAAAGATGAAATTAGCAGGGTCAACAGAACGCAAGGATATCTAAAAATGGTAATGAAGTCCATTACGTATTTTCTTAGAAATCACACGCCAAATTTTGGCGCAGTTTCACCCGGTATTTCTCCCTGTTTGGAAATAATCTGATTGAATTATGCCTGATGTACCGGATCATATAGAGTATTCTAAGCTGTAGATACGCTTTAGACGTTTAATGGCTACATTTGTTCAAGAAACATAAAATATGTGCTCATTGAATGCCCATTTGAAGGTCTAGAGACTTATTTTTTTGGGATTGACCACTGAAATTCCCGGCTTGGTTACTGCTGAGCATGTTGCCGTGAATACGGTAGAGCAATCCCCGTCAGGATAGACAATACACCAAAATAATATTGCGTCCATTATTTACAAACATAGAGTTTCATAGCGTAGAGTGGCTATAACCGTCTCAAAGGTAGAATTTCAGTTTAGTACTCTATTATAGTCGCCAAAACAGCATATTTTTTTTTACTAATTCTATTACGTAGTCGAATAAAGCGTGAGATTCATATAGCCAATACAATCTTATTTCTGATAAAAATATATAAATTCGCTTCTGTTCAATTTCTCTTCCGATAACCAAAAGAGAATTTAATCCTTTTTGGAGGCTATATATGCACCTGATCGTCTGCGTCAGCAAGTTGAACACGCGTAGTTATATTTTACTGAGCTCGCGTCGCCGGCGATCGGGACAAGGTATGCGGATATCCGGTCTATTCACATAATACGTCTATGTTTACAACGAATATGTTGTCCGGACATTGTATGCTGGGTAAATTGTAAAGAAATCAACAGTTTCAGTTTCAACATTATTCGGTAACTTCTTCAGAAGTACAAGGAACATATATACATGAAATATATCTCCGCTCCTAAAGCCAAGATCCATAAAACAAAATGTTCTCAACATGTTGATGCGAGACAAGTCGTTGTATTGCTACTTCAATGGGTCAAGTTTTCTATAATATAATGCTGTATAATGAATAAAATACACAAAACTTTCTTTTATTTCTCGACTTTAATTCTGCAATAGTGTATTTCAATGGAGAATCAGTTTACCAATGTGGTTCAGGTTGGTTATTCCACCTCTCTTCATTTCAGGAATACAAAAATGTTGACATTTCTTCATCTAAACAATAAATATTGGCATTTCCATTCCCCTACCCACAAAATTTTCATACACTCAATACACATTTTTAGAACGGATTTGACAAACTGCTAACAATTTTCACTTCCTGACACCATAGGAGATGTGAAATAAGTCTTAGGGGTATGCTTATGTGTTCACAAAATGTTTAAGTGTTCAAACAGTTTTTTTCTGCCACATATGGCTGTTGTAACATACTGCACATTGTATTTTGAAGATGTCTGAGTAAAAAGTCAGCGGAGTATAAACTTGAGCATGGTGAGTAAGAGTTAAATACAGACAGTGATGATCAGTGCTCAATGCAGATAGTGATGATCAAACTACGTGGTGATATTATTGGTTACACCAGTGTTTTGACGGGAGTACAGGCTGTTACCACACGCTCAAACGTTATATCTCCCGAGCGTAGCGAGGGTGGGTGGGTGGTGGTACATTTTATATAGAGAGGGAAATATAATTGTTTGCGCGTGTGGTAACAGCCTGGACCCCCGTCAAAACACTGGTGTAACGAATTTATTACCCCTCAGACATCGAAGATAGAGATTTTATCATAACGTGACAATATAATTAGATAAGCAATTCTTGAATTAGACATCTCTATAGGCTAGTTCTGCAAGAGTGAAATTGACATTTTTTGCCCTGGCTGTACGCCAAAAACCGCGTCTATCGTGTTCACGATAGAGAGTTAATCCGGAATAACATCATACTTCTGTACGGGCTTACCATAGACTAATTACTTCTACAATTAGTTCTATGTGTAATCCATTTCACATAGGTATGTTGATTTCCGTATGTAACGCGCTTGTCACGCGGATCATTATTATCGCGTCACGAAGAAATGTACAAGATTGCGATCGATAATTAACTGGCCGTTTTTATGGCTGTGATTAATTTGTCGAGTAATGCATTCGCTATTCGACTACACGTGTTTTGCGGGATATACAACTTTAGCAGCAACAGATCCCGGCAAATTAGTTTCAAAATATGCAACATCGCTCCCGTATACCTGTCTTGAAATTGAATCACTTGAAATCTTGAAATCCAACAATTCCGAAGCGGGATCGTATCCGCCATTTTATCAACACGCATATTATTATAATGAGCTTTATGGCTAGCTGCGCAGTAAAACTAAAACACGTTTTTCGCGCAGGGGATATCGTGCGGTATTGCCTTCGCGTGAGGGAAATATCAGATCATCCATCCCTGATCTTAACCAATCAAATAACAGCATTTGGTCATGTGACATTACTGAGTGGTAATACACTGCAGTATCATCGCAATAAGAACAGGGAAAACTGATAGATTGTAATAATATGCTATAGTGTGGTGACATCACAATTCTAACAGTGTTCAGCGATCACCATATGTTTTGACACATGACTGCATCGCCACAATTTCGATAGTGATAAGCGGCTGCATGGTACTATAGAATCTCACCGCAAGATGTTATCAATGCTGGCTATATCAGAAAGAAGGACACAGCAACTACTGACACCGCACCTGAGCACCATGTATCGCGCTGCTCAAATCATCAGGTCGGATTTGCAGGACTGTGCGGGTATCAACCTTTCTCCATTGAGACTTCACGATCTAAATCCGAGCAGGTCCAAAGACATACTATCTGAGCGCCTATACAACATCCTACGTTAAGTTGTGTGCAGGGCCCGAAAAATAATGTGTTGCCCCTAGGGCAAGTATGTCATTTAAATTAGGTTGCCCAACTTCTTTCAATTCCGCTGAAAATATGTCTTGTTGTAAGCTTGTAAGACTACAGAATCCTTGTAAATATTAACTCAATCATTATATTAATCCTTTAGCCTTCATATCGACCAAAAATCTGTTTCGGTAGTGGTCTTGAGAAATGTCCATTTGCAGACCATGAAAAGACTTGAAAATTTACCACTGGAATGACTGGCTCGATAACCGAGCCACTCATTCCAGTGGTACATTAAAAAAACCCAGTCTTCTCTTGATCTGCAAATGGATATTTTCTGTGAGAAAATTGAAATCTTCTTGAGAAAATTTTAGTGTTAAAGGATTAAGACTAAATAAAATAATTAGTCACCATGACTACATATACAGGCCCTGAACATAACACATTATCTAGGTTATCCCCCAGAGCAACCAGTTTGTTAAAATTTGGTTGCCCTGCAGTAAAGAAGTGGTTGCCGCGGACCGCCGGAACGTGTACCTTTCGTGGTCTGGTCTGTAAGAAGTCAGGCCAAACTCCAGACACTAAGGATAATCAAAACCCAGCAGATGAATGCCATGCTGAACCCAGTCATTGCGCACTGTGCTTCACATGCACAAGTAAAGATACCCAAAACAGCTCGGGCTCGCCATGTCGGTGCGTCACTTAACTGGATCAAAAAAGATTAAAAAAACCATACTCAATCGCACGGGCTACTGGTAATCCTATGACAAAGTTGAAGAAGTCGATCGCAGCCTGCTTATGGAAGCAATTTCCAAGTTCAATTTAATGGGTATCGCCACGCCATCCAACATCTGACTGAGTATATTTATACAAGTCGCAGCAGACAACAACGGCGTCAACCGGGAAACATTAGATGACAAGTACACTAAGCATGCGACGACATTTGCATTGCATCAACAGGGACCGTTTGGTCCACATCCGCTGAGGAATGCATAACCACTCAAGAAAATGGCGCGCATTGGATACTCCAGCAGTATGACAAGCTATACTGCAATAGACAATAGAAAGCATCAGTACCTCAAGGCAGTCACGCAAGAGTGGTAGAGCAGTGACAGTTACCTTAATAACTATGGCAGCAAAATGAATCTAGTATGGGCAGTGGTCTGTATGCTGCAACCAAGTTGTTTAAAGTGGAACTCTGAGCCGTGGAAGATGATCAGCATACAAAAGCTGGAGTGGGTTCCACAGCATTGTATCATTAGAGTCGACATCAATACAGACATTTGGTACTGTCCGATTATCAATGGTATACCGACTGAGCCACGTGCCGTGAACACACTGGTAATGAGGTGCAGAAGATGGTGTCATGCCTTGGCCAAAACAGTATCATCACATTCAACTTGGCAATCTACACGCAGGCTAATGAAATGCAGTGAGATCACCTCAAGGAGTTTGTTCACAGGGTGATCAGAATAGGTGGACTCCATATCGCGCACAACTACCTGGCAGTGATTGGCAAAGTGTTCAAATAGTCATAACTGGCAGCTCTTCCTCTTGAACCAGGAATTCATGAAAGTAACGCTGTAGCAAATCTACAGCCATTGGGTCAGAGGTCATAAGCTGGACATGGACGCCCTGGTGTGTTTGGACTGGTGAGTCCCCTTCAAGTGGTTGTCCCGAAGATGGGAATATATTGGAGTTGACGAGGAAACTATCACCGTACATATTCATGCTTGCAAAGATGCAGTAAATCATAAGAAATATAACCTGCACAAGTGTTACTATCTTGGCTGTGATGACATGAGCAATATCTAGAACTTGATGTCAATCTTTAGAATATAAGGGCAGATAGTATTACAACTCTTACATACCAACATCGAGATGGTAAGAGTAGCTACTCGAGTTCATTCATACTGAGAGAGATGGATGCTAGGAGTTATACTTAGCGAATGTAATCAGGATGGTTCGATACTTTTACGCTATGGCCCACCCAAATTGATCACGATGGCTCCCTATATACATCTTTGACATGTATCAATGTTTCGAGAAGTCCCCTAACGTATACGAAGAGTTCCTGAATGGTAACCATGGTGTCTGTAGATCGCGTGATCTGTTCAGCCGTGTCTGCATCAACATGACACTAGAGAAGCCTATCAATCTGGATTCCATGAAGATAGGTGGGATCGTGTGTATCAAGGCATGCGGTTATAGACTGATGGTTCCTGTGACACGCAAGGACCGAGCAGCAATTACGTCTGCCTCAAAGTGTGCTGTACTAGACAGTGAACAAGTCGGAACACAAGAATACTGGTGCATCCATGCGAAAGAGAAATATTGATGATGCCCAGAGCGTGGTGTCTACTTTCAGATCTCGTGTTCAAAAATCCTTTCGATGTTGATACTGTCAAAGAGTGCCAGCTACTCATCACCATTACATATCTGATGTGACACTACCACAACATGGTACAGCACACCTCGTGGCAGCAAAAGACATTGGGCAGGAGCAACTGCAGGGAGTGTGTTACGAGATGTCTAGACAGAAATGAGAAATCTTTCTGAGAAACCTTGCCACACATGAATATCAAGAGGTTTGCATCAATGGCAAGGAAGAAGACGCCGAAAGCAGTCAAAGACAATGCAGTTGCTCTTATCAGTGCTGATAGCGATATCTTTGGCCGACTTCTTTGTCGCTAAATAACGAGATGTCAGAATGAAGCTATGCATTGTGCACTGGCGCACTCTGATGGCAGTTTGCGTAGAGATGTGAAGTCTGACCTGTTAAAACGCTAACATGTTGCCTAAACTTCCTTTTAGTGAAGAGTCATTACCGATGGCAAATGTCATAGATGAATGATCCGTGATCCATGATAACTAATATGGCGTCCCCAAGACATTTGGACAACTGGCTAAAAAGTACTATGATATTATATCAGAACCACTTGGTGAGAATGACTTTACCAGAGTAGGAATAGCCCTTTCCATTTTAGCTATGCCCCTGTCAGCTAAGCTCCACCAACACCTCGCTTGTGTTGGGATAGATCGATCTCTGGGCTCTGACTATTAATTTCCAGAAAACTATACAGGTAAGCTATTGAATATTTTGGAACTAATTTGACTGGGCGCTGTTGCTGCCTACGGCAGCAACAGCATCTAGTCAAATTAGTTTAAAAATATTAAACAGCATGTCTATTAAATAGTAGAGACATACAATTCGTACAACATGTCAGGCAATTAAGAGTTAAAGACGGGCCAAAAGAATCATTTATGACGAAATGATTATGACGTCATCATACACGCCGCTTAGCTGATTATGACGCCATATGACATCGGGTGATAGACGGATACTCTGTAAAGGTGAATTGTCTTTGATCGCTATAACTAGCCTGAGTCCATTACACTAGGAGCATGTACGTGCTGGTGATTGTCTATACTGTACTGGAGATGAAGTTCTTCGGACCCACTACGCCCATTCCCAAGCAATTAAACCCTCGTGTGTCAACTCCGCCTCAAAGCGCCCAAAAGGTGACTTTTATCAATTAAGCCTTTAATTTGTCAAGCGCTTTCAAACAAAATGAAATTTTTGCCCAATGACTGACGATTTCCTGGTCAAGAGAAGACAGGTTGAAGATTTCTGATGTCTTCTTGATTCTAATGACTGTGGTCACCTACGACTTCGGTAAGGCCTGTATGTGTGGTTGCTGCGACAACCGGTCTTACCGACGACGAAAGTGATCGATACGGGCTCGCCTCGTGTGTAGGTAGAATTCACGATATTTGTATTCGTATCTAGGCCTGATCTGACTATGCTATTCTGAAGATGATGGTACGCTACGGTGATCTTCCATAGATAACAGAGTAACTTTATCAAAGACACAAACTCTTGCCTTGTAGCAAAATCACAAGGTGATACTTTTATTTACTGTGTTTTTAACTGTATAATATTTTCAACAAAAGGTAACTTTTACTGTTACTACTGTAGTTACAATAAACTTATCAATTTGACTCGAAGCTTTACCAGGTATCGTACTTCGTTTCACTAAGTTCTACTTTACAACGCTAATCTTTTCCTAAGAATTTTCAACGTTAGAGACCGGACCGAACTAACTGACTGAAAGTTAAAGTCCCGCTTATATACAATCTTAGTTTTTTTTATATCTTGTTGTTCTCTAAAATTCCAGCTGCCTTTTATGACAGAATGACTTATCTTGTTTGACGACAAGTCTCGATTTGTGTATCTACGCCTATGAATCTGTCCGAATGACGAATGGTCGGTTTGATACCAAGTATCGATTTGTGTACCCAACATCCATGAATCTGTCAGAATGACGAATGATGGGTTTGATGACAAGTTTTGATTTGTGTACCTAACATCTATGAATCTGTCAGAATGACGAATGACCGGTAAACAAGTTACCATTTTTCTTAGTCTTGAGTGATTACTTTTCGGCTACTGCTTATGAATCTGTCCAAATGACGAATGATCGGTAAACAAGTTACCATTCTCCTTATCCTGATTGTTTACTTCTCGGTTCATTTTCTCAAGCTTTCGTGAGAATATAGATCGCCATTGTAACTAACTGCTTCCGTATGTCATATTTCATCTGATTCCGGCTAGACGCTAATCATCCTGCCAATTTGATAATGTGTACCTCGTCTGACAATGTATGCATATCCCACGCTGATAATGTACGTATTCCTCTTACAAGGACGCTATGGACGGTACCAGTTATCCAGTGCTAATAATATATATCCAAATAATAAATATATATCCAAATAATAAGATGCTGGTAATGCATCTAAGTATAGATGATGATGATCATTGCTAGTAACCGCTGATCGGTACATCTTAATATACATGGTGACATAGTCTATTAGCTCGCCTGGTATTCACATCTGAATTTTGAATTTTTACTCGGGACTTACTCGTACATATAAGATGTCCAGCGGGGTCATGACTTCCCACAAGACAATCCCATATCTACACATGCCCCTCAACCGAAGTTAATTAGCCGTCTCTTGAGGCCTAAAGAGAGTGATAATTAACTCGTTGTGGACTATCAACAACCCAAATCTATACTAGCAGCCTGAACGGATACCACCCGATATTTATCCAATTGTCAAGAAATCAATAATACAGGTCAATATACTATACACCAATACTTGTCCGAGTAGTGGAATGCTCGGAAATACATTAGTAGTATTCGTTAGTGTATGGTTGATAATTATACAAACATACATGTCCGGGTAGCAGAATATCGTGCGCAAAAGACCGCCCCCGGAAACACATTAATAGCATCATTAAACCGTGGTCGATAACCTCGATCCACGCGTAACTTAACATAGAAAACAATACGATCAATCAAGCAATACAATAGTATAATACACTACAATCAATTGTTCTAATGACGCCATCTAATCGTGACGACGTCACCATAAATGTCAGTCCTTAATCCTACAGTGCAAATATCATTACAGATCATGTGAATTTTTCCTATTTAAACAAAACAGTACACAGTATGGTATCATGATAAAGTTCGTGCCACAATTATTAATAGTCACCAATTACTGTTCCAGTAGAAACACATAAAGTTAGTGCCAAAATGTCACGGTGATACCTCCAAGCGGTCTATGCTTACGTTAGGATCCACCATGTCAACGTACGTCTCCATTTCTATCCAGTCGGCAGCCGTCGGGTCGATCTCAGTCCTGGCATTAGCATTAGGCGACGACCCGGCTGCCAGCAGCAGCGGCTCCAGTAGAGCTGCAGGTCTCCGGGGCTGCTGGGTCTGAACAGTTGATGCAATGCTATGCGATTCACTACTATGGGCCGCATGTGGCTTGCATTTATGGGCCGCACGTGGCTCGCATTTAAGCGCATTCCACATGTGTGATAACACGCCACATTTGTATAATATAAGCACAATTACTAACACAACTACGAAGGAACTCGTTGAATATGATACAAAAGAGCGTACCCCAATGCCATCGACCGCCACTGGGTCGATCATGGATAACGGTGCTAGCGGCACATACTTGGACTTTTGTAAATGGTTCCATGGTTGCATTTTCAAATGATTCACAATCACGGACTGGTTAAGAATTCCGGTCACATCCAATTGGGGCATGTCGATGGCCAGGCTAACTCGCGTGTACGTCCGACTGTAAGACGCAACAGGCTCGAATCGCCAGCCCTTTCCACTATAACCACATTCACCCGACATTAGTGCATACACTCCATTACTCACCACACACTGGTCGGTCAGTCGTCCGTCGCAGTGTACATCCATTGTTTCACCGAACGTTTGCAACACAACGCCTACTTTCTTATGGGCGAATAATTTGCTAGCGGTTACGTTGGATTCCGAAAGATGCACGCTACACGTACCATCGGTGGTGTTTGTTAACAGGCTCACTATGCAGGGCACGTGGGTCTTATCGACCTCTAACTGTCCCTGACATACCCTAGGACCGGTACCGCGACACCCAGACGCCGTGAAGTACCATCCAGTCTTTGTATCGAGACCAATGCTAGTCCGGCCTACCACTATTTGCACGTAATACCCCACGGTAGCTAACGGTTTGGGCCATGAATGCAAACCGTACTCTATATAATTGCCATCGTCGATCAACGGCAACGTCGCCACGTAGTGTAACATATTGTCGTTCTCTCACCACGGGTAAACTATCACATTCTGGTAGTACCACTGGTACGGACGTATCAGCTGGTTCCCTACTCTGACGTGTTCTGATACTGATGTCAGATCGGCGGGACCGAATATTTCCTCGGTTAGTCTTCCTAACTCTAGGGACGCAGTTTGTCTATGAAATCGTGCTGCTGCCTTCTGGTAACTATATACCACACTCTCGGCAGAGTCAATAATATGCCCAAGCCGTACTAAAGCGTACAAATTTGTCGGGCGGCGTGCGCTTTAAATATATTGCTCACATTCCTAGTTAATTCCACTAGGCCGGTGGTAATTTCGTTGATACGTTAACGTTGGTATTGATGCCTACGAATGCCAGTTTCACGTGAGAGGCTAGTTTGTTGGAGAAATGTACCAAACGATTTACGTTCCTTGAAGCAACCTCAACCACCTCCTTAATTGCATCTATATCACCAGAGGTAGCGGTACCAAATAGAGAAGAGGCGATATCCCCGACAAAGTTAAACAAACCACGTTTGCATCGTATACTGTCCTTACGCACCATAGTTTGTTGTGTCTCAACTGCGGTTTTCTTAATGTTGTTAACACGATGTTGTAAACCGAAAATGTCTTGACTGCTTAACTAAGTCTTTTGACCGATGTCCACAATCAGAGCATGAAACTGCGCTAACCGTTCAAGAAATTGGGGAGGTAAATAAGGGTGGTCAATAGACACCACTATGGTCCATTCAGCCCGGATAATGGATTTATCCTCTGGTTTAGTTGTCATTACCCCGTTTGGTAATCTATGTACACTAGACGTCTTACACAATCCGTTTATTAAACATACTAGGGTTACCACCATACTTAATCGTAAAATATACATGATTCCACGCTCTGTGATGCTTACTGGTACAAAGCTAAAACTCACAATTTAAACGAATAAATTTTTGTATCTTGCGAACGAATTTAGTTTTAATTGTTATGATACTTTACGTATCGGCTATTCGCGATGTTATAGTATAGCGATACAATACACACTACTGGCGGCTGTGCCGCCAATAACGGCATTTATACGACTGATGAAATCAGCGTATAGCACATCATCGTAAAGGCCGGAGTCTACTATGCCAATACGGAGTCGCTTGTTACCCTCTTCGTCCTCCTGCCTATGCCCGTGTTTCCGCTTCATATCCGGCCGGAGTTGCTTGCTGTCAAAATCGTCATCCTGTGTATGTCTGCGCTTGCGCAGCATATAAGGATGTGATGGAAGCGTCTCCATTGGTTCAGGGGGCGGCTCTGGTGCCGCCTCCGGAGCATCAATCACCATGGGCCTAGGAGTTTCGATGACGTCACTTGGTGACTCATGGTTTCGACTGCGATTCGTACTGGGTTGCACCCTTTTCCGGTCAACCCTCTTACCCCCTGTACGCACCTCTGGCTCTATATCCGAAGCTGGCCGCTTCTTACGAGCCTGGGGTGTCGTATCGGCGTCGGTGACCATTGGTTCTGGCTCGGGCAACATCGCCCTGGGGTGATGGCTAGCTTTCGTCCCCTTGGTAGGGTTACGAATGGGGCGTGGTCGCACCCCGTCCCAGCACATTTCCGAGTCGACTACGCGCAGCTTACATATATTAAGCACACGCATTCTCCCGGACCTTTGATGGCAGACATGGGCCACAGGTCCGTTAATTTTGAAGATCTCATACTCGGGGTCACTGCGAGAGGTCAATTTCATCCTCTCTTCAGCTTTGACGACCACCGAATCCCCCACTTTAAACTCACCAGCGTTCGAACACTTATTAACCTGTTCCCTGTGAATCTCTCGAGATCTAGCTGTTCCCTCCCGAGCACGTAGCAAGGCGTTGTTGAGATACGTTAGTCTCTCACCAAGGTCTTGCGACGCATCGATTGGAACGGCCATTGGCAATCTCGCCCGTCGCCCATACGTCAAATAAAATGGCGTATATCCGGTCGTCGCATGACGAGTACTGCGGTACGCTGTCAAAGCTGCTCCCAACTCGTCTTCCCACGCCCGCGAGGCGTTGTTCACCCCTTTCTGGATCAACTCCTTAAGAGTGCGGTTGAATCTCTCGGTACGTCCATTGGTCTGCGGATGGTATGGGCTAGACCGTCTATGGTCGATACCGTGTTCCTTAAACCGATCCTCCAGAGAATGGGAACAAAATTCTTTACCCTGATCGGTTATTACAATCTCAGGGACGCCATGACGCGCGATATACTCGTTGAAGAATTTTTCTTCCACATTTTGAGATGTTTTCACAGCGATTGGATATGCTTCTGCCCACGCAGAACAGTGATCAATCACCGTCATGATATATACGTTACCCTTACCCGATTCTAATAGTGGACCGATCAAATCCATTCCAATTATCTGACCCGGATAATTGGCCATGGGCATTTCACTATACCTGGGTCGGGTAGTGACAGGTCGGTTGACCTGGCACTTCGTACACGTTTCAAGCATACGAATTATGTCTTTTCTTAAAGACATCCATACAAACGAATCTCTTACCATGCCGATGGTCTTCTGCAGACCTTGGTGACCAGCTTGTTCATGAGCCATCCGGAGCACTTTCTCACGGAACAGGGTGGGTAAGACAATTTTGGGGTACTCAGCGTCCAATGCTGAAGGCGTAATTAAAGAATATAAAATACCGTTCTTGACCATGTACTCCTCCGGGGTGTCCTTGAACAACTCCGGGTATTCCTTGGTCTGCTCGGCACACAATTCGTCACATGGTATGTCGAACGCTTCCAGAGGGACGTGAGGTAATACTCCCTCGTCGATGTCTGGTATTACAAAGTCGCCCGTATCCAACGTCGTGACTTCCACCGGACGACGTAATCTGGACAACATGTCCGCTCGAATATTCTTCGAGCCTTGGATGTATTCAATCTTACATCCGTACTCGGCAATCAGTACCGCCCAGCGCTGCACTTTCGTGTTTTTAACTTCGCCCACAAACAAACTCTTTAGGGGTTTGTGGTCGGTATACACGGTAAACTGCGCGCCAAATAGATAAGGTCTAAGCTTCTTTAGTGCGTATATTATCGCATAAGCTTCCTTTTCTATCACAGGCCAATTCAACTGACTGTCTTTAAGAGTAGAGCTAACATACTGAATTACCCACTCAATACCCTTGTCATCTACCTGTACCAGTATCGCACCTATCGCATAGCTAGATGCATCAGTATATAACTTATATGGAGCATTCAAATTTGGATATGTGAGAACCGTCTCACTACACAGCAAGTTTTGCAATTTCTTAAACACTTGCTGTTCCTCCTGACCCCATTCAAAACGTTTATATTTCTTAGTCAATTCTATCAAAGGCTTAGCAATTTCGGCATAGCCTTGCACACAAGAGCGGTAATACCCTGTAGCGCCCAGGAAACTTCTCACCTCACCCACGTCGCGTGGCGGTGACATTTCTCTTATGACCTTGACCTTCTGGACCTGAGGAGCCACTCCCTGTGCTGAAATACGATATCCTAACAAATCAACTGATGGTTGGGTGAAATCGCATTTAGATTTTTTTACTTGCAAATTATATTCTCGAATTCTACGCATAACCGTATGCAAATGCTGTGCATGCTCAGCCGGATTTCTTGAATATATGACTACATCATCGACAAAAACATGCAAATATTTTCCCACGAATTCTCGGAAAATATCGTTCATTGCCCTCTGAAATACGGCACCTGAGTTCGCAAAACCCAACGGCATCCGAACAAATTCGAACAAACCTTGGCTGCAAACGAACGCTGTTTTTGCTATGTCTTGGCTGTCCATTGGTATCTGCCAATAGCCAGACTTCAAGTCCATAGTCGAAAATATCGTAGCGCCGCTCATAGAATAAAAAATGTCTGATATATTCGGCAAAGGATAGCTATCCTTACGACAAACGGAGTTCAATTTCCTATAGTCAATGCAAAATCTCGTCCCCCCATCCTTCTTAGGGACCAACATAATGGGTGACGTCCATGGGGATGACGACGGTCTTATGACGCCCGCTGCCAGCATCTCAGCCACTTGATTCTTGACTATATATTGCTTGGCTAGCGGTAGACGGTACGCTTTCTGCCTAATAGGATAGGCATCCCCTGTCGGTACCATACACTTGACTTTGGGAACCAATCCTAAAGTATTTGGACGAGCCATATCAAAAATATCCGCAAAGTCTGCCATGACTTTGTCGATATCTTTATATCCGGTCGTTTCCTTACAACTTGCATGGACGTAATTTGTCTGTTCCCTATAGGGATATCTAAAGGGATATATCTGGCCAAACCATACTACAATTTTGGCCTGATAGTCAATCTTTGCATTTCCCAGGTGCAAAGCGTCCGCTCCAAGTAAACATTCATGCCTCATTCTGGCCACAATCGTACTAGGGATGGGTCGGGCGTTCTTGAATTTTACTTGTGTTTCCCCCAAAAGTTTTATCAGGGAACCATTTACAGCTAAGAGCGTTTTTGCTCTTTTCAATGGCCTAGCATCCAACATGCTACGCCATATATCTTTACGAATCAAGGATGTGCTAGCACCAGTATCCACTGAGGCATGCAGGTACTCACCCTGATCCGTTGGACCGTTTTTATCTATACGAAGACGGATTAAGAACCGCTCGGTCGGTGATCTCACCTACGGCTCTCTCCATCGTCGTTTCCCGGGCTCCTTCGTCCATTAACCACTTCGGCGTAACTGTGCCTATGATTCGATGCATTATTTCTGATACCATTTGAATAACGGCCATGTGCATCGGTATTTTCACTCGTTAAAATAAAACCGTCACGATTAATAAAATCTTCTCCCACGCGCATCTGATTGTTTATGTCCTTTCTGTAGTTGCGGGAATATTCTCGTGGCGTCGTTCATACGTTCGTCTGTCGGTCGTTTATTGCGTCGATTTCCATGTCCCAATTCTCTTCTTCACGTGGACGCTTCACCGCTCGTCGTTCCAACGGTCGATCTATCTGTCCGGTCGGTGGTTCTCTGCGCTGGCCACGCACGCCATGCGGACAATCCTTAACGAAGTGTCCATTCTGATTACACCCAAAACATTTCGTCATTACGGTCGGAGTCGTCTGTCGGGTCATGTATACCCCAAAACAATTCTGGGCCATGTGTCCTTCTCTCCCACACTGGGAACAGGTCATGGGCGGCGCCCGTCGTGGCTGTCGGGGTCGCTGGGCAGCCTGTCTATTAGTATTCTCCCGTGGCTGTGCCGTTTGGCAGCAGTCACTTTTGTAATGGCCGACCCGGCCACAATTATAGCAGGTAATGTGCTGCAATTCTCGTACCGTTCTGACTGGTCGGGGCGAGGGTGGGGCGCGTTGCTTTGCCTGCGCGGCTGTCTTTTTCGTGGGCTGGGCGGCCCCAGCCACTGGCTTCTGCTGCTGTAACTGAAGGTCTCTGACCAAGCCACACAGTTGTTCTATCATCTTGCTCTGTTGGGCAGTCTGTCTTTTCAGTGTCTTGACCATGGATCCTAATTCCTGTTCCTCTGTCGATTCTAGCATATCCACCTCCATTCTCTCCTCTCGATGATGACTGCTATCGATCTTCATCGCTTGCAGCAAGTCGTCACACACTGCCTCTTCTTCAGCTATTTCGATAGCTCGGTTCAAGGTGGTCGTGCGCTTCCGGATGATTCGTTTGCTCAGGCTACGATCAGCCAACGCCCTCAGGTAGATTCCCAGTATGGTATGGTGATTGTCGTCGTTCTCCCGTGGATGGGCCCGGCTGCTCAGTTCTCTGTAGCTTCGGTTGAAAGTGACAATGGTCTCATTGTGCCTTTGCCGGACCCCCTCAAGATCATACTTGATGCGCTCTCCCTCGTTGGCTGACACGGAGTTCAGGGTCACATACTCCCTAAGCTCCTCAAACGTAATGTCCTCCCGGGCTTTCCCCGCCAAGAAACCATCCAGGGCTCGGGCTAGTGGTCCCCGCGCCGCCCTGACTACCACATAGGCAGGTATCCCGGCCAGTCGCCCATCATTGGCGACACAGGCGCATCTCGTCTCGTCTAAGAATGTCCGTACCTCCTCTGGTACTACCCCGTCACAGGGTTGGATGCGGGACACGTTGTCCCATATTTCACGTCGACACACCCGCTCTGTCTCTCGGCGATTGCTGCCATCTACAATCGCCTCCGCCATCGCCGCACCCATGGTCTGCATGGCTGCTATCATTTCGGGTCTCAGCTCGACCCGAGGTCGGTCAGTGGGTCGGTCAGTCGGCGGTAGTCCTGGGTAGGTGGGGTTTTGTGGTGGTCGCGCCATTTTGCGGGACTAATGGTACAGCAAACTGATGGTCACTGGCTGGAGTCTGGGTTGGTCTGGGTACTTTACGTCGGTCGTTACTTTCACTGAAAAGTTATCACCGTACTCTCGGTGTTGGATTACTGTCGTACTGGCTGACAGCTTGGCCATCGCTAGGAATGTTTGCACTCGGTCCCCCAGGTCTTTCAGTACTACTATGCCCGGCCGGTCCGCTTGGGTCATATATTATGTACTCACTGTGTCTGGTTACTCTGAATCCTGGCAGGCTCGCCACTGAAGATTTCTGATGTCTTCTTGATTCTAATGACTGTGGTCACCTACGACTTCGGTAAGGCCTGTATGTGTGGATGCTGCGACAACCGGTCTTACCGACGACGAAACTGATCGATACGGGCTCGCCTCGTGTGTAGGTAGAATTCACAATATTTGTATTCGTATCTAGGCCTGATCTGACTATGCTATTCTGAAGATGATGGTACGCTACGGTGATCTTCCGTAGATAACAGAGTAACTTTATCAAAGACACAAACTCTTGCTTTGTAGCAAAATCACAAGGTGATACTTTTATTTACTGTGTTTTTAACTGTATAATATTTTCAACAAAAGGTAACTTTTACTGTTACTACTGTAGTTACAATAAACTTATCAATTTGACTCAAAGCTTTACCAGGTATCGTACTTCATTTCACTAAGTTCTACTTTACAACGCTAATCTTTTCCTAAGAACTTTCAACGTTAGAGACCGGACCGAACTAACTGACTGAAAGTTAAAGTCCCGCTTATATACAATCTTAGTTTTTTTTATATCTTGTTGTTCTCTAAAATTCCAGCTGCCTTTTATGACAGAACGACTTATCTTGTTTGACGACAAGTCTCGATTTGTGTATCTACGCCTATGAATCTGTCTGAATGATGAATGGTCGGTTTGATACCAAGTATCGATTTGTGTACCCAACATCCATGAATCTGTCAGAATGACGAATGATGGGTTTGATGACAAGTTTTGATTTGTGTACCTAACATCTATGAATCTGTCAGAATGACGAATGACCGGTAAACAAGTTACCATTCTTCTTAGTCTTGAGTGATTACTTTTCGGCTACTGCTTATGAATCTGTCCAAATGACGAATGATCGGTAAACAAGTTACCATTCTCCTTATCCTGATTGTTTACTTCTCGGTTCATTTTCTCAAGCTTTCGTGAGAATATAGATCGCCATTGTAACTAACTGCTTCCGTATGTCATATTTCATCTGATTCCGGCTAGACGCTAATCATCTTGCCAATTTGATAATGTGTACCTCGTCTGACAATGTATGCATATCCCACGCTGATAATGTACGTATTCCTCTTACAAGGACGCTATGGACGGTACCAGTTATCCAGTGCTAATAATATATATCCAAATAATAAATATATATCCAAATAATAAGATGCTGGTAATGCATCTAAGTATAGATGATGATGATCATTGCTAGTAACCGCTGATCGGTACATCTTAATATACATGGTGACATAGTCTATTAGCTCGCCTGGTATTCACATCTGAATTTTGAATTTTTACTCGGGACTTACTCGTACATATAAGATGTCCAGCGGGGTCATGACTTCCCACAAGACAATCCCATATCTACAAGGTGTTTTGTAAGTTTATACCTGGAATTTAGGAAAATCGTTTTAAAGGTGATTTTTGACCGGTTTGACGATTAAAAAATTAGCGGTTAAGAAAATCTAAATTTTTGTTTAGTCAGTGGCCATTTACAGGCCAAGAGAATACCATTTTTGAAAATGTATCACTGGAATTCCATTCCAGTGCTAAATTTAAAAAAAATAGTTTTCTCTTATCCTCCAAATAGACAGTCCTCAATACAACTGCAGAGGAAGTATTGACCGGTGTTACCATTATAAAGCTCAAGAGGGGTTAACACTTCTAACATCAAGACAAACCATTGTGCCTTAGTCTCTGAACGATGAGGTCAAACGTCACCAGAACAATTGGGATTCGGCGACCGACTGGACCTCACGAGATGCTTTAAGAATGGAAAGGCGTGCGTATTGTTAGTAAGAGGAGATGTGACAGAACCTTCATCACAAGAGTCTGATCATGAAGAGGCAGACACGAAGCTTACACTGCATTTGCACAACGCTTTATAAGATCATCCACAGGTAATGATTCACTCACCAGACAGAGATGTTGCTGTCATATGTTGCATCTGTATAACACAATGACGTGCCTGAAATGGTGGGTTTTGTTGAGGAGTGACTCATACTTCCCAATCCAAAAAGACTCAGCAGTTGGTCCAAAAGTATGCAACGCACTTCCATCAATTCGTGTTCTCACAGGACGTGCCTTGACAAGTGATGTCAGTGCCATTGGGAAGACGACCGCTATGAGGCATATCCAGAAAAACAAAAGGCGGAAAAAAGCGAGTGTCACAGCTGAGAGATATCATCCCGCTGATAGATGATACCGTCCATGCACGTGAACAGTCTGAATCGCAGATCGCAGATTTGGCAGCTGGTGATACAGCCGATGAAGTCAGATATTGGATTTTCTGTCAGAAAAGGCACAAGAGTAAATGTACCCCGTCAACTTCTGACAGCATCCAGCTACACAGCCCTCGAGCTAACTAGCAGTAATTTATCTGGAAGAACTCACTGCTGACCAACTAAGCGCATTATTAAAGCCAGCTTGTAATCTGAACTCAGTATACTCAAATGAAGAACGGACTTGACATTTCCTGAGGAAGCTAAAGATTTTGGCAGTGGACACGATACGGTGGTCAAAGACAAAGACAGACTGATATATATATATATATATATATATATATATATATATATATATATATATATATATATATATATATATATATATATATATATATATATATATATACTCGATGTTGCATGTGGTATGTGTGACCAAGCAGTATTTATACAACCCGACTACCGGACAACGGCTGCCGAACTGGAATAGCGCGACGCGTTTGTTTCGCACCATCTATGCGTCAGGCAATTGCAGTACTGTATCTCAATAACGAGAGAACCAATTGCACGAGGCGTAAGATAATTGCACTGGGCGACGAATTCCACTATATATTTGAATGTCCTGAAATAAATGCCGAGAGAGCTACCCCTAAATTACAAAAGTCCAGTAATCACAGGAAAAGTAGCTCAGAAGGTCAGATGTGTCTACATATACTGATTATTCACCTTTCCAGAGTACCCACCCATCATATGACGTCATAATGAACTGCGTCATATGTAGAATGACATCATAATGAATGACGTTATGAATGATGTTGATACGTCACGAACGCATATTTGAAGACGGTCTATGCGTTGTTGTACAAATTGTTTGCTTTTACTATTTAATAAATATTCTGTTGAATATTTTGAAACTAATTTGACTTGGCGCTGTTGCTGCCATAGGCAGCAACAGTACCCAATCAAATTAGTTACAAAATATTCAACAGCTTCCCTGTATAGTTTTCAGGAAATTGATAGCGAGGGCATTTGGGGATCGATCGGTCCCAACACGGCGAGGCGTGGATGGAGCTTAGCTAGTCATGGGCGGGGCATAGCTAAAATGGAAAGGTCCATTGTCACACACTCAATATTAACATCAAAATTATTGTTGACAATGATTTCACCGTGACTGGATTAGTCAATCAATATTAAAATAAGTTCCTGCTGACGTTCAACATCTTTAATCCTTTCAAATCAAAATGTGACAATATGTCATTGATCTTCTTCGTCCTCATCATCGTAGTTGTCATCATCCAACGCACATGTGAAAACTTTATTAGGATTTTGCACTGTTCAGCTCCAATGCAATTGAAAGATTCGGCGCATGGCATACACGTATTGTTGCATTGACACGGTGGCGCCGTCATGCACACAGTCAGCTTAAACAGTACAAGTGGGGATGCGTCCTTGGACATTAGGGTGAGTTTGAGAGGTCCATCATGGGCGTTCCTGCCAAAACAATATGATGACGACGATGATGACGACGATGAGGACGACGACGACAACGATGATGGTGGCCGTCTTCTGCAGCTGTAGAATTTGAACCATCCTATACCTACAATCAGTCTGTCTTTGCCTATGGTATGTGTGACCCAGCAGTAATTTATACAACCTGACTACCGGACAATGCCTACAGCGCAGACATCTACAGAACAGCTCAGAAATAACTGAGAGTTTCCAAAATAAAAACAGTAACACGTTTCAACTTACAAGAACGCTGTTTTAAAAATTATACCAGTTATCATACAAAAGGAAATTGAATAATACAGGGTTATGACTCTATAATAAAGCCACAGGACCCGAAGGTAATTGTTAAATCCACCATATAGTTAGTACAATTTTGAACACGATGTAGAAAATGTTTTGGTGAATATTTTGGACATATTGGATTGGAAGACATTTCTGCATTAGTTATTTCTCAGCTGTACTGTATTACAGTTAGCTAAAATTCTTACGCTATAACATACGGAAATGAATGCGGCAGCCATTTAAAAACAGGAACTCAACTTGGCAAGTAAGACAGACGTCCACCCAGTCTCCTGATAATAAGAAATATTGACAATTATCTTGTCAAAGTGTCAGCTCACTGACATTCATGGCAGTAAAATCCCTAAATAGAAAATAACGGTTCGGATCGTTTTTAAGGTTTGTCTTCATCAGACTGAAATAACCATCACACCCAGCAGCGCAAGAACATATTTGGATTTTCTAATAAATGAGGAACGACTAAATCTCGTGAATAGTACACATGCACGCACATGGACCTGCATGTATGTAGACACGCACACACGCACGCACGCACACCACACCAACACACACAGCAGTGTTTGTGCGCGCGCGCACGTGCATGCGTGCTTGGATTCGTGCGTGCGTGTATGCACGTTTGCGTGCGTGCGTGCGTGCGTGCGTGCGTGCGTGCGTGCGTGCGTGCGTGCGTGTGGCATGCATGTGTCAGCGCGCACGCATGTGTGTGTATGCGTGTGTGAGCGCGCATGTATGTGCGTCTGTAGTGCAGCACTACACAGTAAATACAATCGCTATAAGAGTGACCTTTTCACCCCACTAGATGGAATCACCGTGTTATGATCTTAGATGATAGGTGCTCTCTGGGGACGATCTGGTACACGTCACGTGACCAGGACAGCTGTAAGAGGAATATTTTAGAGCTACGTCGTTAGTGAGCTGTCATTTAAATCTGTCCCGGAAGCCCAATTGTATGTCTAGCTCAGGTAGTGACTGGCCCCCGGGGGACAGTTATCGAGACAACGGTGTTCAAGAACCACGACTCATCTCTTTTCAATGTTATTGTGTTCCCGCGTTATCTCGTTCAATATGAACGGATGTGCTTATCAATAGTGCCCCTCCAATTTCTATAAGGTCTGAACGAGTTTCTCTACGGTTAATGCCTTTGATTGCGTGATGATTGGTGTGGTTGGTTCTTTGGTGCGCTTGCTTGCTCGCTTGCTTGCCTGCATGATTGATTGATTGATTGATTGATTGATTGATTGATTGATTGATTGATCATATCTTATGGACAAAAGCATATTAATTCATAACTAGTCTTGATCTAGTGTTGAACATTTACCGTTAACAACTGAGTAGTGATCATCCCATGTAGTCCCTCACACCATTCACTGTCTGACATGCCCAGGTATCCATGCC
Organism: Chaetoderma sp. LZ-2023a; assembly: GCA_034401795.1. NCBI lineage: Eukaryota > Metazoa > Mollusca > Caudofoveata > Chaetodermatida > Chaetodermatidae > Chaetoderma > Chaetoderma sp. LZ-2023a. The sequence continues at coordinate 22,504,771 of CM067374.1, forward strand.
AGGTAGCCATGCCCAGGTATCCATGCCCAGGTAGCTATGCCCAGATAGCCATGCCCAGGAAGCCATGCCCAGGTAGCTATGCCCAGGTAGCTATGCCCAGGTAGCCATGCCCAGGTAGCCATGCCCAGGTAGCCATGCCCAGGTAGCCATGGCCAGGTAGCCATGCCCAGGTATCCATGCCCAGGTATCCATGCCCAGGTAGCCATGCCCAGGTATCCATGCCCAGGTAGCCATGGCCAGGTAGCCATGCCCAGGCATCCATGCCCAGGTAGCCATGCCCAGGTAGCCATGCCCAGGTATCCATGCCCAGGTAGCCATGCCCAGGTAGCCATGCCCAGGTAGCCATGCCCAGGTATCCATGCCCAGGTAGCCATGCCCAGGTATCCATGCCCAGGTAGCCATGGCCAGGTAGCCATGCCCAGGTAGCCATGGCCAGGTAGCCATGGCCAGGTAGCCATGGCCAGGTAGCCATGCCCAGGTAGCCATGCCCAGGTAGCCATGCCCAGGTATCCATGCCCAGGTATCCATGCCCAGGTAGCCATGCCCAGGTAGCCATGCCCAGGTAGCCATGCCCAGGTAGCCATGCCCAGGTATCCATGCCCAGGTAGCCATGCCCAGGTATCCATGCCCAGGTAGCCATGCCCAGGTAGCCATGCCCAGGTAGCCATGCCCAGGTATCCATGCCCAGGTATCCATGCCCAGGTAGCCATGCCCAGGTAGCCATGCCCAGGTATCCATGGCCAGGTAGCCATGCCCAGGTAGCCATGCCCAGGTAGCCATGCCCAGGTAGCCATGCCCAGGTAGCCATGCCCAGGTAGCCATGCCCAGGTAGCCATGCCCAGGTAGCCATGCCCAGGTAGCCATGCCCAGGTAGCCATGCCCAGGTAGCCATGCCCAGGTAGCCATGCTCAAGTAGATATTAAGAAAATTCATATGATGGAATAGAATGACTAGTACAATGACAGCCGCATCCGGATACGGAAATGCTTACATGCATTTGAGATAATAATTCCTTTGCTGACCAGATGCGTAGCATCCGGTACCAGCTGGTCAATCGAAATCAAGTCACGAGGGGTTATTCGCGTGATTGAAACATGAATGATGTTGACATGGTTATAGGACCGAGACTTTCTATGGACTGTACAGGTTTATCCACGAATCGGACAACGATAACATTATTTATCTAATCTTCCTAACGAAGTGGAAATTCGTGAACCCGTGATTAGGGTGTACAGTTTCCTTCAAGTCAGCGAACGAGTGGCATATGATCAATGAAGTTATCCGATCTGTCAATCACGTATCTGACGTCATAATCAAATACGTCACATGTTAGCTGACGCCACAATCAGAATACTGTATCTCCGCCACAAAAATCGAATCCCGTCATGAAAGTGTAGGAATTCTATGTCTTTTATGAATTTACAATTAATAAAACAATTTGTTGAATATTTCGATACTAATTTAACTTTAATTTTCCCCAATTCTGAGATATTTACCCTCGCCACGTAATGGCGTATTAAGATTGTGTCTGTCTGTTTGTGAGTGGATCTGTCCCCAACTGTATCTCAAAAACTGCTGATCCGATTCTCCTCAAATCGTGACACAAGGGACGAACTAGACGTGCAAGAGCATCCCCCGCGGTTGGACGTGATCCGGATAAAAGATCACGGATCGCGATCGGATCAAATCGTATCAAATTCGGGATCTATCGATATCTCGGAAAAGTACAAGAAATTTGAGAACGGATGTGACAATACACTAGGATTCCACAACTTTGGGCATGATACGAAGAAATCCCAAAAAATCCAGAAAATCCGAAAGCTCTTTACAATATATCAAAAAGGGAGGGTGAGGGTTTATATCCTCTGATTGATCTTGTTTCCTTTTTCACGAGGCGCATTGGCGCTAAATGCCAAATTATTGGCTATGACTTTCATAAGATGTTGTCTATATTATCATAGATCTAAACAAAAAGCCGTTATCGAAATTACCCCTTACCACTTGAGGGACTTGATTTATGTAGAGACATACGCAATTCCGCCTTAAGTCTGTTAGGGAAGAGAATCTTTTCGAAAGCCGGTTCGATTATATTGCATTAGTCGCAGTCAATCTTCTTATTGCGTAACACAGTCTCTGTTGAATATGTTGAAACAATAGAAAACATTAAATATATTCAGCATCGACCCAATATATCTGTCCACCACGCCACAGTTATAGCCACACCACTCCATGACGCAATACGTGCAATCAGATGACACGTCGTACAGTCCACAGTAAGCTGACTCAATCAAACGTTAACACTAACGATAGAAAATGTATTCTGTTCAATATTTTGAAATTAACTTGACTAAGACAGCAACGGCTTCCAGTAAATTTAATTTTATAATGTACAACAGTTTCCCCGGTCGATTGCCTTGAAAATGGGGTATGGGGAATTCATCGGTGAAAGGGATAAGCACCAAGCAGGGGTTTATTAATCATATCGGTTCATTCTACTGCACCTAGCGTATTTATCGGATCACAACCATACTTGGATAATGTTATTACCATAGTGACCCGGAAGCTGTATATTGACCATAGTGTCAATGGCCAACGGTCAAGGATCCCATTAGTGGTCAAAGTTACCGGTTTTCGTTCTTGGCAAATATGATCTTCACTTAGCCATAGAGGATAAATATGCAAATTTGGAGATACGCATTGCACTCATTAAGGCGAATGTTAGCCATTTAGGGTCAAGGTCACCCTTGAAAAAAGGTTAACCCGCGAGTACGCGTAATGTTCTAACCCGGTCCTTGCCAATATTGGATATGAAGTAGTTTGCCTAATTTTGTTTTACGTGTGTCGGTAGTACTGTATTACGTGTATAGGTAGTACTGCAATACGTGTGTCGGTAGTACTGGATTACGTGTCGTTAGTACTGGATTACGTGTGTCGGTAGTACTGTATAACGTGTATCAGTAGTACTGTATTACGTGTGTCGGTAGTACTGGATTACTATTTATATATACCCATGCTGCCGAAGGACTGCGTGAGTATTGCCGTTAATACCGCCTGTTTGTTTGTTTGCTTGTTTGTTTGTCTGTCTCACTGTTTATCCGAACGATATCTCCAGTCTCAGAAGTTAGAATCACCAAATTTTGCATATAGATTCATATTGTAGATTGCTAGGCAGAACTGAGTTTGCGGTCAAACGGGCACATATCTAGGTCACGTGGTCGCTACTCACTACGTGAATTGCTAAAACAACGCTCAAAGGCGTACGTGGGCCAGAATCTCGCTCAAGTGTATTCTAGTTCTGAGATTCTACTCGATTGAGACTAATTGAGACTGACATAAGTAATAGCAACAACTTCCATGTATAGGTAGCCTAAGTACGCTGTCTGACTCCCCTGATAACGCAGCTTACTGGGCCGATACTGAACGCTTCGGCCCGGTATCGGCCCAGCATCGGCCCAGTAAGCTGCGTTATCTGATTCATATTCATACTAAGCATCGCTGGAATGCGCCGACGTTCCATTCTGGGCGCAGAACACACTTCATGCGATACCATTGGCCATGCCTATTTTACATAGAGATAAATAGCGATCCATTTGTAGCCAAGCTCCGCCCACCTTTTCTGTGTGTTGGATTCAATTTACGTACTTTGAATACCAAGTTGCCAGAATCTCAATTTCAAGGTAACTATACAGATAAGCTGTGGAGAATTTTGAAATTAATCTGACTGGGTGCTGTTGCTGCCTATGTCAATAATGATGTCCAGTCAAATTAGTTTCACTGTATTAAATAGTATAGCCATACAATTTCTACACATGCCGGGATATTCAATGTTCATGAGGTGGCGAGATACGTAATTCATTATGCATTTTGATTGCGATATCAGCCTTGATGTGACTTAATTGATTATGACGTCATATACTTGAGCAACAGAGCAACAGATCGGATCCATTCATTGACCAATGGTATTGTCATAATATTTTCTTAGAAAATAGAGGCGTAAAAGGAGAATTCCATTACAATGTAAATGTGGTTTTTTTTATAAGGGATGATTCTGGCGCTTGGCATGATGCAGGTGATTGATTGATTGTCAGGTATTGTCTGAAGTTTGCGAGAGTGAGATAGATGAGCGCGTGAGATAACAATGTTATCGATCCTGTGTTATGCAGATTGTGCTTCTTTGTTTCCTGTAGTTTCATTACGGTTTAAGCAACTACTTATGTTATTTGACGTACATCAAACATACTGTCAATGATTTGTTGCTAGCGCTGAGAGTCTACATTTTTCACGTCCGTTATGAAACGCTAGTAAATGTAGCATATATGGTCAATCTATAGAGTATTCCATTCTAGCTATTCCCCGTCCATTTCTAGCTAAGCACCGCCCACTTTGACGTGTGTTGGAAACAATTTATATACGTTGAACCATTGATTACCGGAATCCCAATTTCAAGGCAACTATACAGGTAAGCTATTTTGAAACTAGTTTGACTGGTTTCCTATGACAACGACAGCTCCAAGTCAAATTAGATTAAAAATAATCCGCATAATGTTGAGTAAATTGCAAATCCATCAAAGACAAACAATGGACCTTTCCATTTTTAGCCATGCCCGGCTCATCACTAGCTAAGCTCCACCCACACCTCGCCGTGTTTGGATTGATCGATCCCCGAATGCCCTAACTATCAATTTCCTGAAAACTATACAGGGCAGCTGTTGAATATTTTGTAACTAATTAGACTAGGTGGTGTTGCTGCCATAGGCAGCAACAGCGCCCAGTCAAATTAGTTTCAAAATATTCAACAGAATATTTATTAAATAGTAAAAGCAAACAATTTGCCCATAGACCGTCATAAAATATGCGTTCGTGACGTACTTATCGACGTCATTCATGACGTCATTCATTATGATGTCATCGTACACACCACGCAGTTCATTATGACGTCATATGATGGGTGGGTACTCTGGAAATGTGAATTAGTACACTTGACGTACTACTCGAGCTTCACGAAGGAGTTATGCTACGTCATTGTGATTGTGACGTCAGCCTACGCGCTACGTAATTGATTATTAAATGGATTGAAACGATTAAAATTATTTTAGAAAACGTTGAGCAACAAAACCTATTTACAGAAGTGAACATAAACGACAAGCAGCTAGTCCTGCTAACGAAACGCTCACTAGAACAAAAATTCATCGAGGAGTGGACTAGAGAAATGAACCAATCAGCACGATTAAACTTCTATAGCGAAATTCCATTTTGAAAATTATTTAAAATGTCTGCCATACCGGGAAGCATTAACGCTTCTGCATTTTCGAAGACTCAACCACAGACTCGCCGTAGAAACGCAAAGATGGATTGGCATAGATAGAAATGAGCGGCTTTGTCCCAGATGTAATGAAGTTGAGGACTCGAATCACTTTCTGTTTAATTGTGAGCGAGATAACATAGAACGAGAAAAATACATTCCACTATACTATTCAAGACAAAACAGTGTAGATAAAACCCGTGGACGACTTTCAATATGTAACAGGCCCGTACTCACCAAACTGCACATTTCTATTACTGTCCAAGAAAAAGAAATAAACATTATCAAGACAACTGTTACTACTACGACCTTCGGTCCTTTACGATACACATAGAATGTACGAATGATACTTGCCAACACAACAACTAACACTACCACAGCAGCTACCATTATTACAACAACAATAACAACAGCCATAGCAACGACTACTGCTAATTCACATAAAGGAAAGTCTTACCATATGGCACGCCATCGGCGGCGGTGGTGGCTGCTGCTGCTGCTGCTGCTGCTGCTGCTGCTGCTGCTGCTGCTGCTGCTGCTGCTGCTACTACTACTACTACTACTACTACTACTACTACTACTACTACTACTACTACTACTACTACTACTACTACTACTACTACTACTACTACTACTACTACTACTACTACTACTACTACTACTACTACTACTACTATAGCTGCTACTACTACTACTACTACTACTACTACTACTACTACTACTACTACTACTACTACTACTACTACTACTGCTACTGCTGCTACTACTACTACTACTACTACTACTACTACTACTACTACTACTACTACTACTACTACTACTACTACTACTACTACTACTACTACTACTACTACTACTACTACTACTACTACTACTACTACTACTACTACTACTACTACTACTACTACTACTACTACTACTACTACTACTACTACAGACTAGACTGTATTTTAATATTGTATATTGTATGTATGTATATTTTATACACTAACTACCGCCATAATGTATTAATTAAAAAAAATTTTCCCTCATATGCCATCATGAGGATGGCCTCAGTGTAAAAAAGAAAACTGAAAACTGAAACTACGTCATTGTGGTTGCGACGTCAGCCTGCGCGTTACGTAAATGATTATGGCGTCATACCCTTGAGTGATAGATCGGGTCCCGCATTACTTGTAATATTCCTAACATGTCATATGTATGTGCAGAAATGTCAGCTAGAAAGTCTAAATTTATGCCGCGTTGGAGTCCAGTCCTTGTTCTCGATTTCACGCCACTTCATTACCCAATAGAGCGATCCAATCTTTCACTCGAGTATATGACGTCATAACCAATTACGTCACAAGTAGGCTGATATTGCAATCATAGTTGAGATAGAATACTCCGTCATGAAGCTGAACATGTCCGACAACTGTACGAATTGTATGTTTTTATGTCTTTGGAGGATTTACTATTTAATAAACATATGGTTGAATATTTTGAAACTAATTTGACTGGGCTCTATGGCAGCAACAGCATCAAGTCAAATTAGTTTTAAAATATTCAACAGATTACCTGTATAATTAGCTTGAAAATTGGGTTCTAAAAATTCAGCGTTCAAAATATATAAATCGATCCCAACACGCGTAAAGTGTGGGCGGATTTAGCTAGAAATGGGCGGTACCTGGCAAGAAATGAGGCATGTCTAGAAATAGATTCTTCAATTATCACTTAGATGATATTATGCTCTAAAAAACAGGGGGATGACAAGTGTGTATACTTTGCAGAGTAGATCGATTTATAAGAGGTGTACGGCACTGGAGTCTGGTTCCTGTGTATTATTTGAATCACGCCTGCCTGTAATAGATGCGATTTAGATTATCTACTAGATATATACCAGTCCTATACATTTACTGCATTACCAGCATACTCAGCAAGGCACCACATCAGCGCCTCTGTCGCATAGAAGACATGTTCAATCATTCCTATGTAGTCAGATCTTGAAAACTAAGTGCATGTTGACTCAAGAACAGGTATTCCAGTTAAATTAGGTTGCCCTACTGAATTTCCAGTTTTCTACAATTTTTAGCTATGCCCCACCCATCTCTAGCTAAGCTCCACCCACACTTCGCTCGTTTTGGGATCGATCGATCGCTGAACTCTGTGACTATTAATTTCCAGGAAACTATACAGGTAAGCTATTGCATATTTGGAACTAATTTAACAGCAACAGTGCCCAGTCAAATTAGTTTCAAAATATTCAACAGCATGTTTATTATATAGTAGAGACATAGAATTCGTGCAATGTGTCGGACTATTAAGAGTTAAAGACCGGCCAAATATAATCATTCACAGCGTAATAATTATAACGTCATCCTACACGCCACACAGCTGATTATGACGTCATATGACGTCAGATTGATAGATGGATACTCTGGAAAGGGTGGACTGATTGTGTTGTCCCCAGTGCAACCAGGGTGTTAATATTTGGTTTCCCTCCAACGAAATGTGGTTGTTCCGGATCACATGATTTTGGAATCTTCATTGGGCTAGTCCGGCAATCTTCATATTCATAATAGCTAAATCGCCATTGAGTGTATATAAGTCATGAGACAAACGTAAAATATAATATACCCTTCAAGTTCTAGCTATGCCCCGCCCATTTGTAGCTGAGCTCCACCCACACCTCGTTCGTTTTGGGATCGATCGATCCCTGAACCTCTTGACTATCAATTTTCATAAAACTATACAGGGAAACCTTTTGAATATTTCGAAACTAATTCGACTGGGCGCTGTTGCTGCCTATGGCAGCAACAGCGCCCAGTCAAATTAATTTCAAAATATTCCTCTTGACTATCAATTTCCATAAAACTATACAGGGAAACCTGTTGAATATTTCGAAACTAATTCGACTGGGTGCTGTTGCTGATTATGGCAGCAACAGCGCCCAGTCAAATTAGTTTCAAAATATTCAACAACATATTTATTAAATAGCAAAGACATACAATTCGTACAACGTGTTGGACTATTAAGCGTTAAAAAACTGACTATTTGGAATCAGTCATGACGTCCTGATTATGACGTCAGCATACACGTCACTTTGTTAATTATGACGTCATATGACGTCAGATGATCGATGGATAGGCTTAGAAATGTCCGTTGATGCGCAATAGTCCAAGTTATAACACAGTGTAATGCTTACATACAGTAATGATGGCTAGACGCTGTTACAGAGCTTGCAACATACAAACATATTTTGTTAAAGTATATAGGGAAGCTGGGTGTATTGCATCGTCCTATTGCGGGATCCTCGCCCTCCCACTCCGCTCCCGTATAGATATAGAATATTCTATAGCGTAGCTTTGCGAGTGGGCGTATGTTAGTACGATGGATGTATCGGCAAATGGAATGGATAACTCAGCAGAACCTCTCTTATTGCGGACGCAGACGGTAGTAAAACCTGGCTTCTAGGGTAATGATTTTAAAGGTGTATGATGTGATAGGAGCACACGTCTTATAGTCAGCCATTAGCTGTGTAATTTTGGACACCCTTTTGGTCGCTAGTCTGGGGCTTTTCCAGACACCACACATGTGGTACCCATACAGTACACACTGATTTCCTAAAAATATATATAATTACCATAGTCTAGTACGGAGTTAGTGATCGCGGTTATTGAATATGACGCCTGGTTCAGATTGAATATAATGGACCTATGCATTTTATTCATACATCATATGACGTCATAATCAAACAGGCGGTGTGTATGATGACGTCATAATAAATTACAGCATGAATGACTCGATTTAGTCCGTCTTAAACGCTTAATAGTCCTACACGTTGTACGAATTGTATGTCTTTACTAGTTAATAAACAGTCTGTCGAATATTTTGAAACAAATTTTACTGGGCGTTGTTGCTGCCACAACACCCAGTCAAATTGGTTTGAAAATATTCAACAGCTTACCTGCACAGTTTTATGGAAATTGAAAGTCAATGAGTTCAGGGATCGATCGATCCCAGCACGAGCAAGGTGTGGGTGGAGCTTAGCTAGAGATGGGCGGGGCATAGCTAAAATTGGAAGGGTAAATTATGTGTTGTCATAGAAATTTTAAGATTACCACAGTTTCTATATTCTTTAGAATCTTATGGAAACAGAAAGTAGCCACATCTGTGCTCATCCAGCAAAGAGAGTGACTAGATTATTTACTGCCACCCAGCTAGTGTATGGATGGCGGCGGGGAAGGGATGAGTGAGGTGGGGATGTGACTGGGGATGTGACTGGGCTATCCTTTCACGAATCTGATTCAGATTGTCCAGATAATTAATTGAATCCTACAGAGGCTGGTGTGTAATTCGAATGAATAAATATGTTGCTATGGATGTAAAATTCTGTACGATCACCCAGCAACCATTAATCACTCAGTGATAGAGAATTGAGGGCTATTAACAACAGGAAGGATTAGTCGCATAAAGCTATGTCGCTCGCTAAAAGCCGTGGGAGACAGCGTACGGGAGTGGATGATCCCTGGTGGGGAATTAGCTGATTACTCGTTATTCTGGATCGTCCTAGAATCTTGGAATTGGTGTGAATCGGGCCACATAGACTGAACGTTTCAAGGGCCTGAAACCATAAGCTAGCTATAAAAACAAATAGATGGCTTGATACAGAGCGCGAAAACCGATTGTGTTCTTCATGTACTGTTGTAGATGCATCTTCTCATGATGGTGATATTGATTATAAGAATGATGATGTATTTAAGTATTAAGTATATTAAGTATATTAATACTTGCATATACCGCCATACTCTGTGACAAAAATTACCCGCAGATGCTGTTTTTGAAACAGATTGATTGAATAAACACAAAGAAAACTTGAAATTTGAAACTTGAAGATTCAAATCATTCTATAAAGCTACGATTTCGATTTTGAGATTGATCGCAATATACGGATTTAATTATGGTTATGCCACGCCCATTTCTATCCCAGCCCTGCCCACTCTTTATGCGTGTTAGAATCGATTTGAAACTTTGGAATCTGAATTTCAAGAATCTAAATTTCAAGGTCATTGTACAAGTCAACTATTGAATATTTTGAAACTAATTTTACTAGAGGCTGTCGTTGCGATTGACCTTTTCGGCTTTGTGACGGAAATAAAGCATTGAGATTGTGACCTCAGCTAACACGTGGCGTATGGCAACAACAGCTCGCAGTCAAATTAATTACAAACTATTCAACACAGCGTTTATTACAGTGGCAAATTCATTAAAGACATACAATGGACCTTTCCAGTTTATCCACTCATCATATGGCGTTATAATAAACTACGTGACGTATAGGATGACGCCATAATCATTACGCCATGAATGGCACGATTTAGTACGTCTTAAACGCTTAATAGTCCGCCAGGCTGTATGATTTGTATGTCTTTACTATTTAATAAACACGCTATTGAAGATTTTGAAACTAATTTGATTGGGCGCTGTTGCTGCCATAGGCATCAACAACGCGCAGTCAAATTAGTTTCAAAATATTCAACAGCTTACCTGTGTAGTTTTCTGAAAATTGACGGTCAGGGAATTCAGGGATCGATTGCTCCCAACACAAGTGAGGTGTGGGTGGAGCTTACCTAGAGATGGGCGGCGACATAGCTAAAACTGGCAAGGTCCATCCGTACCTGTTAGTGATGGCATCTCGATGTCGCGACGGAGCTCTTCAGCTACGTCATCTTGTTTGCATGTAACACCAGCTAATTTGTTGTATTTGACTTTCGGTGATGTCAGATAGTTTTCGTGTTATAGATCGGGTCTCATCTCCACAAAAATAAGTGTGTAATGTGTATGTGCGAATGACGAGTACCGCCTTTTTCTCGAAAAGTTTCAAAACGTTTTGCTAACTCTCTAAATAGTGACAATCTGGAATCTTCGAATGAAGAATAAAGCAATTTTTCCCATGCGAAACTTTTTGAAACGTTTTCGTTTTTCATACAGATAGCTTCATACATATTTCCGTGATGGGGAATAGCGCGTTGACGTGTATATTATGACGTCACCAGTGTGTTGTCACGCCAGGACATTCTCCAGTACAGCATAGCTAATGTGTATTTTAATCTTTTTCAAAGCTAAAGTTGGACAAGAAAATCTAAATATTTGCTCATCGACCGCCTATTTACAGGCCAAGAGAAGACTATGTTTTAAAATTTACAATTGGAATGACTTGCTCGTTTATCGGGCCAGTCACTACAGTGGTAAAATTAAAAAAAATAGTCATCTATTGGCCCAGTAAATGTAGATTCCTCAAGACCACTACAGAGGCCGGTTTTGACAGACACGACCATTAAATGGTTAATGGAACACACGGATGCTTACGATATCACAATAATTATAATAGCTCTATTGTGTTGATGAAACTATATAGGTTAGTATTCATATTGAATCACCTTATTCCTTTATGTAATGCAGGTCTTTCAATTACCGTCAGGGAGAGGGTATGGTGGAAGGGGTTAGAGGGAGGTGGGGGAGGGAGGGGGGCGATGGGGGATACGGAGAGGGAGAAGGTGGATAGGGATGGAGAGTGAGCGAGAAGGGAGGTCGACCGAGGGAGGGGTGGAGTGATGGAGGGTGGGAAAGGGGAGGGGTGGGGTGGGGGTGGGAGAGGGAGGCAGGGAGGGAAGGACGGATGGAGAAGTAGAGGATTTAATGAAATGGACATACTTCTAAGGGACAGCAGGTTGAGGACATACAGTCTATAGAGCATATGTATGAAGTAAGAATACTGGTTTAAGAAAACGAGCCTGTACAAATAGCGGAGGGCATACTGGTATCCACGTTCACACGAAGCAGTTGTTAGCTGTTGCCGGTATCACGCTCTGATTGGTAAAATGCATTTCTGTCAACGACCGTTCAAACAGCACACTTATTTAGTTGCTACGTATGGCACAGTTATGACTATTGATTTGTACTAGCGTAGTAGTTCTACAAATATTGACCATGGCGTATTTGGGTTGAAGCCTATTATTAAATGTTATCTTTGGTAATCGAGTTTCCCCACACTAACCGGCGTTGATACGTTTGCATTATTATTACCATTTCTGTGACTGTTAGGCTATCAACACTCCATTCAATGCCATGGTGAATGTTTTACTGAAGTGACATTGCAAACAGCATCAAACTAGGCTAAGTACATGGCCATATTTCCCGACATAAGCTAAGTATATGCCCACTATTGCCGTCACAGATGGAAGTGTGCTATGTACTCACAGTAGAACGTATGAACCCATTCCTTGATCTGTCTATTCTCTCCTGATGACGCTTTCGTCGCATTTCCATTGGTTAGTAGTTATAATCAGAAAAATAATCGACAACCGACGCTATGAGAGTATGTTCCCAGACGATGTGAGAAGAGGAACATAGATTTAGAAGTACAGTACATTAACCTGTAACAGATACACGGCACTGGATACACTGAGATTGAGAGCTTACTTGATATTGGGCGAAGCACGGCGTATGTTAGACAGATTATAGTAGTATGGTGATCTTATCGATCTAGTCTTCTGGACGGTACTTCCTCTACTTCATGTAAGATCATTCTAGTAAGTTAGGCTGTAGATCGTCTCATGCTGGCACAATTCATGCGCACAAGACCACATCCTATTTAACAAGTTCTGATTCTATTGTTGTTATTTCACCAACTATGTTCTTATTATAATAGAGGAATCAAGTTTCTCAGACAATTCAATGACGTCATAATCAACAATGTCACGTGTAGGCTGCCGTCATAATCAATTACGTCATGCATGACGCGATTTAGTCCGTCATAAACACTTAATAGTCCGTCAAGTTGTACGAAATGTATGGCTTTACCATTTAATAAACTTTCTGTTGAATATTTTAAAACTAATTTGACTGTGCTATGACAGCAACAGCATAGAGTCAAATTAGATTCAAAATATTCAACAGTTCACCTGTATTGCTTTCTGGGAATTGAGATTCGGAGATTGCAGGGATCGGTTGATCCCAACAAGGATAGAGCGTGGGTGGGGCTTAGCCAGAGATGGATGAGGCATAGCTAAACGTGGATTCCTTCATTATCAAATGTATTACACTTGTTTGGGAAGATCTCATATGGAGCTCGCTTGGTTCAACTGAGATACTAGTAATTAATTTGAGACGAAATGGCAACATCGTTTGGATGCTTTATACATATATCGCCAAGCACAAGAAACATCTGTACATGTTTGATCCACGTAGATAATTCGAATATATTCGAATACATCTTTTCTATATTGTTCGAATTCTAGAGACTATGTTTACATAATCGGACCAACATGTTGAAGGTAGCTGCAGTCGCTCGCCTCGTCCAACCGATGGTGAATGGACGATATTTATTCTAACTGCTGGGCCTGATCTGACTGGTCTAAGATTGCTTGTAAGGACTGAGTGTTTCTCCAAGTTCACATTAGATTCCTACTATTAACACACACAGATCTTACATAAACGTAAGATTAAAGACTTTATTTAGATTTATAATACAACAATTGAATTTGAGCAAGATTGCTCTACAAAGAACACTTTAGTACATCTGATTTGTACATAAAACTATCAATGCTAAACTAATCTACTTCTACCCTACTTCTACTCTACCTCAAGCTTCGTTAGTCAAGGCCATAGATTGGTAACTTACAACATCAGAAGATGTCCGAGTGAATTGGCTCGAATAGCCAGATTGATTTGTTCTGAGAGAAGTACCATCTTCACCAATCAACTTCCACATATCTCTTCCTAGAAGTTCTGACTTGATAACTAATTGGTCCTTTCAACCAATCAGTGATTCCTCCCTCACTTGCTATGGAACATAACTCCATTCGTTATAATTCTTTCCTGCAGAGTCTGAATGATCTTGATTGGTTATGACATCCTTCCGAACAATCATACTCTGCCGAATCCTTCCCAGAAGATTGTGCCTCGCATAATCAAAGTATTGGGGACCGGTTCTGGTTTGATGTGATCTGGCAGTTAACTAACAACATTATGGTATGCCGTGTTGTTGCATAGCATACAATGAGTGGCATATAGTTTATCAATAAATTTGGATTCTGTTATGAATTCCTATAGGACACTCTAATGCCCATGTTCTGTCCATTGCATACTAATGGAGAGGCCTTGAGGATTCTAGGGTGCTAGGCACATGAGCTGGATGATTCATTGCCAGATGGTGTTGTTCTAGCCCATGATCAAATAACAGTCTGCTTACGTCATCAACTGTGCCAGTTAGTCACGTTCAATTTATTCTCATAATTCATGATCCCATCACTAGCCACTAAACATTAATTAATTCCAAATCTACAACTATCTTTAACTGCTGAATATAATAAATGTCTTGTCTGTTAAGCAGCAACAACGTTTAACTAAATCATTCTCAAATACACATCAACTCAGAACCATAGACTCATTCTCAATTAAATCTTTCTATCTCCATCACCATCATATTAATCTCATCTGCTGGTTACGTAATGCTATAAACAGCATCCTATCCATTTAACATTAGTACACTTTATTACATACAAAGAGATGACCTGGCTGGCTCGACTTTCCACCATCCCACTGATTGACACACATTTATAAATAACAGGTTGTCGACTCATCCACTTACTTGCACAACTATTACTCATTATATATATCCTATCTTTAGCTCATCTGAACTTTTAGCTCACCTGGTATTTTCAAAACTTAATTTCTTTTTGGGTCTTACATGAATAATAAGACATCTCGCGGGGTCATGACTTCCCACATGACAATCCCATATTTACACATGCCCACCGACCAAAGTTAATTAACCATCTCTTAAGTGCTTAAGAGAGCGTTAATTAAATCGTTGTACACTATCAACAACCAAAACACTTATAACAGTCCCAATCCAGATGACATGCATCACCTACACAAGCATAATAAGTAAAGTAAACTAAAATGAATCATAAGAACAGTACGACAAACAGCAATCAAATTCAATAAAAGAAAAACAATACGATAGCAATCAAACAAACAGAGTAAACAAAATACTTAAATCAAAAGCAAACAACATACGACAATATATCCATAGCTCACCGCAATTGTACCATGCAATATATTCGTGCTGCATGTAAATATACCTAAAATACAATTGTTCACCTTGATAGGCTAACAAGAAAATAAATACAATGTTCAAAATAGTGACACACAATATCTCAGTGTATCAATATTGCGGCACATAGTGATTGGGAATTCCTTCTATATCCACCATCTCCATGCCTATCTGGTCAGATGCCGTAGGTGACACCGTGCCGTTGAATTTGGTCGGCTTGTCCCCGATGTTAGGCGTCGCCGCTGGTTGGTGTGACCAACGTGCCCAGACTAATCCGAATCACAGAATCCTTTTGTGGGTGGTTTTCGTGAAGTGCACCTCCACACACCGCGAAAGACTTCACACTTATGTAAAATAAATGTTAACACAATAAGTGTGATGGCAGAAGCCACCAAATATAATAGCACAGACTTCATACCAATGCTCACGACAATCGCTGTATCGATTTCAGACAATGGTGCTAAAGGTACATACGTTGTTTTCTTTAAATGGTTCCATTTCTCCACCTTCAAGTGGTTAACTACCAAAGATTGATTGAGGACACCAGCCACATCTAATCTTGGCACATCGATGACTAAACCGATCTGAGCATACATTCGTTTGTACGTCCATATGGGTCCGAATTTCCATCCAGCACAACTATAATCACATTTATTCGACATCAACGCATACACTCCATTCATTAACTCACAGCGTTCAGTCAACTTTCCAACACAATGTACTTCCACACGTTCACCAAACGTTTGCAGTACCACTCCAATCCCTTTATGTGCAAACAGTTTACTAGCAGTAGCATTGGATTGTGACAGCTTAACAGCGCACTTACTATCAGTCAAGTTCATCAATAACCTCATGATGCATGGTACACGAGTCTTATCGACTCATAATTGTCCATGACATACACGAGGATCAACTCCTCGGCACTCTGATGGAGTAAAGTACCAACTAGTCTTTGTGTCTAATCCAATACTGGTTTGGGCAAGTATCACCTGCATGTAATGTCCTATTATACTCAAAGGTTCTGGCCATGAATGCATGCCATATTCAATGTAATTTCCACCGTCAACTAGTGGTAAAGTAGCAACATAGTGTAACTGCGAATCATTCTTCCACAATGTAGAAATACTGACATTTCGGTAATACCACTGATATGATTGCATTAACTCAAAGCCTACACTAATTTGACCTGCAACCTCTTTTAAATCCGCTGGACTAAACAACTCTTCTGTCAATCTACCAATTTCGAGTGAAGCAGTCTGCCTATGAAATTACGCAGACAGTTTTTGGTAACTGTACACAACGTTTTCTGCTGAATCAATTATGTGTCCTAAATGTACTAATGCATATAAATCCACTTGACATGATGCCTGTTGAGTAAGTAACTTGCTAACGTTCGTGGTCAAGCTGACCAATGCATCCGTAACTTCATTGATCCTATTAGTGCTGACGTTAATCTCCTAGAAAGCATGTTTCACATGATATGATAAGTCATTAGAAAAGTGAACTAATCTATTCATATTCTTCATATCTAGCTTAACAACGTTTTTAAGAGATTCGATGTCACCAGATGTCACTACTCCAAATAAAGAAGAAGCAACGTCACCAACAAAATTAAACAAACACCGTTTCTGTCATCTACCAATTCTATTTAACATTGTTTGCTGAGTCACTACCTCAATCTCCTTGATAATCCTGACCCGATGTTGAAGTCCGAAAATGTCATTACTACTAAGTGACATTTTATCTCCTATGTCAGCAACAAGGACACGGATATTGTCTAACTTATTAATGAAGTTGGGTGGCAAGTACGGATGGTTTATAGATACTACCACAGTCCAGTCGGCTCGTACTACTGCAACTTGTTGGTGATCCATGATCATCACACCATTTTGCAATTTATTAATATTCGAATTTTCACAATGTCCAAAAATGCTATTAATAAACATCAACACAATACTAAAGCGTAAAATATACATGACTGTCAACTGGTGGATTAAAACATTACTTTGAGAGTATCACAAAGCGATTAACAAATTCTCTCACTGTGTCGACTTATAACTGCTTCAATACACCTAACAAAGTCAGCAAACCTCGACCAACCAAATGCACCAATCCTAGCGTGTTTACTGGTTGATGACTCAGAGTAAGAGTTATGACTGTGCTTGCGCAGATTATATGAGTGCGTAGGTGGTGGCACATCCATTGGCTCACTGGCAGGCTCAAGCACAGGTTCTGATATGTCCATTGGTGACTCATAATCATTACTTATCCTGGGCCGATCAATATCCATAACAACTTCATTACGCATTACCACTTCTGGTACCTTTTCAGGTACTGGTCGTATTTCAGGGACTATCTTCTTGCTTGGTGTAGATTCAGGTAATGGTGGTAATATAAGAACATGACTCAATTTAGTACCTTTCACTTGATTCCTAATGGGGCGTGGTCAAAATATTCAAATATTCAAAATGCGTACCTTCCCAGATCTTTGATGCCGGACATGAGCCACGGGTCCGTTAATCTTAAAAATCTCATACTCGGGGTCACTACATGAGGTTAACTTCACCCTCTCCTCCGCTTTTACAACCACTGGGTCAATTACTTTGTATTCACCAGCGTTAGCTCATTTATAAATTTGTTCATGGTGATGTTCTCGTGACTTGGCCATCTCATTACGGGCATGTAATAAGGCGTTGTTAAGGCATGTGAGTTTTCCACCTAAGTCGTGCACAGCATCAAGTGGAATTGCTAATGAAGTCTCGCTCGTCCACCATATGTCAGATAGAATGGCGTATATCCGGTCATAGCATGGCGAGTGTTGCGGTACGTGGTTAAAGCTGCGCCAAACTCATCTTCCCATGCTCGAGACTCATTGTTGACCTTTCTGGATTAAATCCTTTAACGTTCTGTTGAATCTTTCAGTCCGTCCATTTTTCTGTGGATGATATGGACAAGTTCTTCTGTGATCAATACCATGCTCAGCATACCTCTGCTCAAGTGAGTTCGAACAAAACTCATTTTCTTGATCAGTAATGAGGATTTCCGGTATACCATGATGAGCAATGTATTCATTAAAGAATTTATCCTCTATGTTCTGGTCTGTCTTAGTGGGAATTGGATACAACTGATGGTGAATGGACGATATTTATTCTGACTGCTGGGTCTGATCTGACTGGTCTACGATTCCTAGTAAGGACTGGGTGTTTCTCCCAGTTCACAATAGATTTCTACTATTAAAAACTCGGATCTTATACAAATGTAAGATTAAAGACGTTATTTACATTTATAATACAACAATTGAATTTGAGCAAGATCACTCTACAAAGAACACTTGGTACAACTGATTTGTACATAAAACTATCAACGCTAAACTAATCTACTTCTACCCTACTTCTACTCTACCTCAAGCTTCGTTAGTCAAGGCCATTGCTTGGTAACGCAGAAAATGTCTGAGTGAATTGGCTCGAACAGCCAGATTAATTTGTTCTGAGAGAAGTACCATCTTATATAGCTACAGATTATGACTTTGCAGCACTCTGGTCATTTCCCAGAAATGCACAACTTCTCTCATAACATATTCTTACACTTTGATTGGCTAAACAATAAATTCACCAATCAACTTCCACTTATCTCTTCCTAGAAGTTCTGACCTGATAACTAATTGGCCCTTTCAACCAATCAGTGATTCCTCCCTCACTTGTTATGGAACATAACTCCATTCATTATAATTCTTTCCTGCAGAGTCTGAATGATCTTGATTGGTTATGACATCCTTCCGACCAATCATACTCTGCCCAATCCTTCCCAGAAGATTGTGCCTCACATACTCAAAGCAGTGGGGGACCAGTTCTGGTTTGATGTGATCTGTCAGCTAACTAACAACATTATGGTATACTGTGTTGTTGCATACCATAAAATGAGTGGCATATGGTTTATCAATAAATTTGGATTCTGTTATAAATTCCGATAGGACGCTCTAACGTTCATGTTCTGTCCGTTGCGTACTAATGGAGAGGCCTTGAGGATTCTAGGGTGCTAGGCACACATGCTGGCCGATTCATTGCCAGATGGTGTTGTTCTAGCATATGATCAAATACCAGTCCGCTTACGTCATCAACTGTGCCAGTTAGTCACATTCAATTTATTCTCATAATTCATGATCCCACCACTAGCCACTAAACATTAATTAATTCCAAAACTACAACTATCATCAACTGCTGAATATAATAAAAGTGCTTGTCTGTTAAGCAGCAACAACCGTTAACTAAATCATTCTCAAATACACATCAACTCAGAACCATAGAATCATTCTCATTTAAATCTTCCTATCTCCGTCATCATCATATTAATCTCATCTGCTGGTTACGTAATGCTATAAACGGCATCCTATCCATTTAAAATTAGTACACTTTATTACATACAAAGAGATGACTTGGCTGGCTCGACTTTTCACCATCCCACTGATTGACACACATTTATAAATAACAGGTGGTCGATTCAGCCAGGTACTGAATGACTATTACTCATCCTAACTGAGTCGACAACCTGTTGTTTATTTATAAATGTTTGTCAATACTGTAGCATCCTATCTTTAGCTCACCTGGACTTTTATCTCACCTAGTATTTTCAAAACTAAATTTCTTTTTGGGTCTTACGTGAATTATAAGACATCCCGCGGGGTCATGACTTCCCACGTGACAATCCCATATTTACAATGTGACAAGCAACGTTCTTGACTGGCTTTAAAGTGCTTCCACATGCCATGCCTGGCTCATTCTGAATGAGTCATGTATAACATGACGTATTTGAGGGCTGGGTGATACTCTAGGTCAGTAATCTACATTACCGGCAGTAACAGCCCCCAGTCAAATTAGTTCCAAAATATTCAAAATCTGACCAGTATAATTACCGTGAAATTGAGATTCTGGTACTACTGTGTTCAAAGTGTTAAAATCGACTCAAACGTGAATATAACTCGAGCGGAGCTTGGTTACGCAGTGGCGGAGCATATCGAAAATGGACCCCTGTAGAACTATAATGTATCGCTCCTGGGAATTATGTATATTATATTATTTTTAAGACCGATTAAGTGTTTGGGGGTGGGGGGCGGGGGGGGGGGGGGGGCGGAATTAAAGTCGAAAATCACTTCATTAACCCAATCACCGAGAATTCCTCATGTCTCATTTTCAAGGCAACCATACAGAAAAACTGTTGAATATTTTGAAATTAATTTTACTGGAAGCCGTTGCTGACTTGGGTAGCAATGGCTTCCAGTAAAATTAATTTCAAAATATTCATTAGTATAAGTTTTATAGCGTAAAACTTTTCTTTTTCAGGGATTTGTCGGTGAAAGAGTTGAATTACGGTAATTGGCCAACAATTACATGTGATCAACTGCGCTTGTATTCAATGGCATACAGAATAGTGACGTCATTTACCATTGCTGTACCTAATAATGGAATCATGTATAAATAGAGGCAGTGTGACAATACAGCTTTAAAAACAACAATTCTCACGCGCTTCCTCTTTTAGCAGATACGACAGAGCCGTTCATACTGGTAGCCGTAACATAATAAATGCTTGTACAAATATTGATCATTATGGGACTGGTTTGTCCTATTTTAAATATTATTCTCTGGAGATTATGTTCCAATGAGGGGATCCGATCTGTCACTCAGTCTGTCACGTACACGAATTGTATGACTTTGATGAATTTACAATTTAAAGGCGCGTTGTCACAGCAGAATACTTGAAAATAAAATTGTCAAAATTATATACTTTTAGAGGCATAAATTGTGGGCTTAGATTCAATGAAACGAAATAGATCTTACCGTATAATTATTTCATTACGTATAAATTGATATGATTTTTTTTAAGTTGTGAAATTGAATTAGAGACACGAGTCCCCAATTATAATAATTTGTACTGTATGAAATCATCATATGTTAAGATTTATTTCATTTTATTTCGTTTTATTTCATTTAGGTCCACAATTTAAGCCTCTAAAAGTATACAATTTTGACAATTATATTTTCAAGCATTCTGCTGTGAATATTCACCTTAATAAACATTATGTTGGATGTTTCGGAACTAATTTGACAGCAGCAATAGCTCCCAGTCAAATCAGTTTCAAAATATTCAACGGTGTTACTGTATAGTTACTTTGAAATTCTTCTTCCTCTTCTTCCTCTTCACCAACTTTGAAATTGAGATTCTGGGTTTTAATGGTTTAAATCGATCCTAACACGCATAAAAAGTGGGCGGAGTTTACCTAGAATTGGCGGGGCATAGCTAGAACTGGGATGCTTTATTCAGAATCATAGTGAATGTTTTGGCAAACTGCTGCACCTTACTTCTGTTCACCCAACGAAGTGTGGAATGTGTTCATAAGTGTCCAGATGTTATCTTCCCGTGTACAATATTTTCTGAGATTAGATTCCTGGCAATTTCATTGAGGAATTATTTTCTCAGAACATAATTGCACAATGAAATAATGGAAAAAGGTATTTGCATAAGGACGATGAGAAAATGATTAAATTGCAAAATGAATCGATATGTAGAGGATCTGTGCCGCCTAAGCAATACTTGAAAACTGAAGAATGATTGATTCCTTAGTATAGCTTGATGGATGAGTGGGCGTGGTGCGATTGTTCGTGGCAATTGTAGTGGAGTAGCAGAATTCAGAAAGATTCCGTAAAAAACTTTGAGAGGCAAAATTTAGTGGACTGTGCCATCTACGTTAGTTGTGTTATATAGGCCATCGGGAACATCAATAGGCCGGATGGCACCGTTGTTTTTGCCAAGGGGTCATTTGCAGATCGAAATTAAGCCACGACCATTCATTCCAAACAGCGCTTGTCAACAATAGTAGCACGTTACGTCAAATTATCCCGTGTTTCTTATTTTGTACTAGGAAAACGGTTGCTAGTTCGTGGATAGGTATTCAAGATTAACTAGAATTCCACGGAATTAAATTTCTCGCCCGTCTCCTCTTTACCACATTCACCATAACCTTTGACCTTGTGACCTTTATCTCATCACGCTGCATAATGACAATATTGGTATCCGCGTTTAGTTCCAACAGGATTAACCAATCCTGAAATATAAATGTAAATGATTTGCTAAGCGCAAAATAATTTAACGTTGGAAAAGTAGAGGTCCCATGGCAATGTTATAGTGACCTTGACCTTTAGCGTAGCGACCTCCCTGTCATCATATTGGCTCCTTACGGTATAAGCCACCGTGTGCCCAAGTTTGGTTCCAGACCGCCGTTGTCGCCGTAGTTACCGCCGTCGTCGGAAAAGTGATACCTATATCTCGCTTTCTGCTTCGCAGTCGAGACAAACATCTTCTGATGTAATGGATCTTTCCGGTTTTAGCTATGCCCCGCCCATCTCTAGCTAAGCTCCACCCACACCTCGCTCGTGTTGGGATCGATCGATCTCTGAAACACCCTGACTATCAATTTCCAAAAAACTACACTTGTAAGCTGTTGAATATTTTGAAACTAATTTGACTGGGTGCTGTTGCTGCCTAAGGATCGATCGATCTCTGAACACCCTGACTATCAATTAAAAGAAAACTACAGAGGTAAGCTGCTGAATATTTTGAAAGTAATTTGATTGCCCAATCAAACTAGTTTCAAAATATTAAACAGCATGTTTATTAAATAGCAAAGAATTACAAAGCCATACAATTCATACAACGTGTCGGACCATTTGAGATATGATGACGGTCTATATGGAACCCATTGTGACGTAATGATTGTGACGTCATCATACACGCGCTGAGCTGATTATGACGTCATACGAGGTAAGATGATGGATGGATACTCAGAAAAGGTGAATTGATATCATTATGCTTCTATCGAATCTTTATTGACAGACAACAGGCTTGAGAATGATAATTAAGCTCGATGAGCATAGTGGGAAATTATGTTAACGTACGCTCACAACGTCCTTTTGGAAATCGTATCTCATTAGCGCATCCCAGAACATGAATGAAAATAATTATTGAACTCGGACAATGTGAACTGGTTCTAACCGCATTGACGATTCGTAGCACCAGGGTATAATCTGTGGACATAAAACTATTTGATCCGCATGCAAAGACTTGCGCTGGATAGAATTGTGATAGAATGCGCTTTCATGATTGTTGATTGGCAAATAGAGTGAAATGTGTGTTAAATAATCCCATTATGGATGCAATATTATATTGAATAAGGACCAGCTAGGGGCCGTATTCACGAAGGGTACTGAAGTCTGAAAATGCGTAAATCTGGCGATGTACTTGGGTCTTCTAAATAGGGTCAGGCGGTTAGGCGGTGCATAAGTTAGTCACTGTTCGTGAATACGATGTTTTACTAATTTAGGCCGTAATTCAATATAAGCATTCATTTCTAGCTCTGCGCTGCCCATTTCTAGCTATGCTCAGCCAATTTTAAACTAAGCTCCGCCCATTTTTACGCATGTTGGATTCGATTTGAAATTTTGAAACCTGACTTCCCAGAATCTAAATATCAAGGCAAGGGAACTATACAGGGAAACCTTTCAAAGTTTGTCTAATTTGAAATTGATTTGACTGGGAGCTTTTTCTGCTATCGACAGCAACAGCTATCAGTCAACTTAGTTTCAAAATATTCAACAGAATGTTTATTAAAATGTAAATTCATCAAAGATATGCAATTCGTACACCTGCCGGATCTATCAAATTTAGCAACGGAGCTACACAATCTTAATTGTGACGTCAGCTAACACCTGACGTATTTGGTTAAAACGAGAGATATTTGAGTGGCAGATCTGATCCGTCTCTTGCAATACGAGTATACGGCGCATCGTTCTGGTGGCGGTAGAGTCGACAAGTCAACTTTCAGTAGTGAAATATTTCAGTTCCTTTTAATGTATAGAAAGCTTATATTGCAGATATTTATTGAAGAAAATACAGTTGAGAGTTCGCCTGACACGCTTGTGTATGATTTATGTGCTTTACGGTGCCAATTATTATGGATATCTGTGGTCAAAGTCTATAATCTACGTTTCTATTGAGAATCCTGTTATTGAGCGTAGGCAGTAGAATGACCAGTGAACAAACAGCCAATGTCTTACTATTAGACGGTGCGAGTATGGACATGACAGACCCGTATGTAGCGACCAAACGTAAAGCGTCCACCTCACCTATGGGTGAGCAAGTGCCTAGTCAACCGCCAATATCTTCACCAAACACAAACTTCACGTTCAATAACAGTGTTATAAATGCAATTGGCGACGCGAATACCGTTCTGTGGAGATCGCCAACCTCAGATACTATATCCCAGCCACCTATAGGTCCACTAACAAACTTAGCCATACCTCAAACCGTAACCGCATCTGTGCCCAGTAATACGTGTACAACAGTAACGACATCAACGGCCATGACGTCACAACCAACTTACCAATACGTGATGTCACATTCTCAATGTCTACATGGTACTGTAACAATGAACACTGGTGTATATCCTGGAACTCTAGGCCACGTAGAACTACAAGATCAAAGGTGTGCACCTAGACAGGGGTTCAGTCCAATGACCGATTTTAACCCTAGATACCGAATGTGCTTAAATACACAGCTGCAAAGCCCACCAAGTGATCGCGACATACACATCACTGCGTTTAAGCTTTATATAAATGGACAGTTATACACACCATCTTCTACCTATAATCCACAATCTAGACCAGAATATGCTCAACAACAGAACTGGAGGCCAAATCCATGGCAAAACAGACAGTCAAACGCATAGGGGTCTCGCGGGGAAAGAATCCTTCAATCGCCGAACTGTTCACCTGCACTCAATCGCGTATTCGAACGTGTGTATAGCCTCCCCCGGGCGCAAAATCAAACTGTGAAAACTGCTACCACTATTGGAGTTAATCTAACTACAGCTGCTCGTATCATCACTATCGTTAATAATAAAAAAAAAATAATAATAATTAAAAAAAAATAATAATGATGATAACAATAATAATAATAATAATCGTCATCATCATCATCATCATCATCATCATCATCATCATCATCATCATCATCATCATCATCATCATCATCGTCATCATCATCATCACCATCATCATCATGGAAAAGACGATCAATATAATAGCGGTTATGAAAGTAGTGATCCCCAAACAGCCAAATATGATACCATGAATGCTTGTTCTACATCACCTACTACCTGTGATTCTGGTAGTTTTATTTTTTCTTCCCCAACTATCTCTGCTGATGCCACCACTAAAAATGCTGCTGCTACTCATGCAACTATTCATATAAATTGCTCAATTATCCCAACTACTATAATGATCAATACTTCCTATGCTGCATCAATCAACACCTACAACACTCCTGCTGCACCCAACCACGCCAGGCTCAACGACAACAGCAACGACAACGACAACAGCAACAACAACGACAACAGCAACAACAACGACAACAGTGGCGACGGCAGCAACGGCAGCAGCAGTAACAGCAACAACAACAACAACAACACCAACACCAACACCAACACCAACACCAACACCAACACCAACACCAACACCAACACCAACACCAACACCAACAACTGCAACAACAACAACAACAACAACAACAACAACAACAACAACAACAACCATCACAACCATCATAACGACCACCACCACCACCACCACCACAACAACAACAACAACAACAACAACAACAACAACAACAACAACACATGCAGCGATGATAATATTGAAATTGCATACAGTGATAACTGCAAACGCAGTAGAGGTGACTTCTTTCATATCGCATGTATAAATGTCTACGGGATTAGATCAAAGATTAAGATCCCTGAATTTCTCAGTTTTATAAATGCACATGCCATAACTGGTATTAATGAATTAAAAATATGCGAACTAGATCATGTTGCTATAGACGGCTATCTTTTACTGACAAACCTACGAACTAGAAACTTAAACTCTGGTTGGGGGATTGGGGTTCTAAAAAAAAAATAATTTGAAAAATGTATCCAAAAAGTAAATTAAGCTGTGACGTAGAACACAATACAGTACTGTGGGTATCTATTAGCAAAGACATAACCAAGCATTGCGAGGATATCCTATTGGGGTTCGTTTATATACCGCCCGAGTCCTCTCGTTATCACACTAACGAAGAATTCGACAAAATACAGCATGACATTCAGAATTTCAGTAGTAGATTCAAAACGATTGGGCTAATAGGAGACTTTAATGCTAAATCTGGCACTGAGCGTGATTACTCAGAGTTTGACGATTTTACTCTCAACCACTTCGGTATAGACTATGCTCCCAATGTCGAATTGCTGCAACTGTTAAAATTGGGCATACATAAGGAAAGAAGTAGCCAATGTCAAGGTAGAATCAACAATAACGGAAGAAAGCTGATTCAGTTTTGTAAAGATTTTAATCTGGTCATCATTAACGGGAGAGTAGGGAAAGATAAATTAATAGGAAGGGCAACAACGACACATAATAGTCTATTCGATTATGCTATCGGAAACACCAATTTTATTGAAATCATCCGTGATTTTGAGGTCAATGACTTCGATACACTTCTTTCAGACATACAATGCGCAGTGATTCTAAAGATTAATAATAATGATAATGATGATGATAATAATAATAATAATAATAATAATAATAATAATAATAATAAAAATAATAATAATAATAATAATAATAATAATAATAATAATAATAATAATAATAATAATAATAATAATAATAATAATAATGATGATGATGAAAGTGATAATAATAATAATAATAATAATAATAATAATAATAATAATAATAATAATAATAATAATAATAATAATAATAATGATGATGAAAGTGATAATAATAATAATAATAATAATAATAATAATAATAATAATAATAATAATAATAATAATAATAATGATGATGATAGTAACAATAATAATAATAATGATGATGAAAGTGATAATAATAATAATAATAATAATAATAATAATAATAATAATAATAATAATAATAATAATAATAATAATAATAATACAAAAGCGATAAGATGGGTGGTAGACAAAAAGACATCTTCATTGCAAGCCTTAACACTGAAAGCATTAATCACATTAAGCAGTGGTTAATAGAAATAGAAAATGGGGATTTTCAGCAAAACTTAAATAATGTAAACAAATTAATTGTAAATCTATTTTTGGCGAGCGCAGAAGAAACATTTGGACAGAAAAAGGTTTACCAAGGAAGGCAGCGGAAAAACATTAAAACTTGGTTTGGAAGAGAGTGTGCGGAAGCAAGAAAATCATATCATAATAGTAAGAAAGCCTATAATATACACAAAACCGAACAAAACAAACTACACTTAATAAGTGCAAGTAAAGCATACAAGAAAAAAAATCGAATACATTCACAAAATGCTCGCTTTAAGCTTCACAACAAACTACGAGAACTGCAAAAATGGGACACGAAAGCATTCTGGTAAATCTTGAACAACAAATCGCAGCAAAACGCCGAACACGTTAAAATAGAACTGGAGAAACTATTACTTCACTTCCAATCTGTAAACCAGGGTGTACACAATGGAGAACTAAATGTAATTTTAGATTCAGACATATTAGACTGCCCAGAATTAGATAAACCAATAACTCAGAGTGAAATTCTGGACAAAATCGCTAAACTAGCAAATAACAAAGCACCTGGCGAGGATAATGTTTATAATGAGTATATAAAATATACAGCCGATATTATGCTACCAATTTATGAAAAACTATTTAACATAATTTTCGATCATGGCAAGGTACCTGAGGATTGGCTAATTGCAAAAATTATTCCAATTTATAAAAACAAAGGTGAACCCTTTGATCCAGCAAATTACCGCCCGATTACCTTACTAAGCTGCCTTGGGAAATTATTCACATCAATTTTAAATGACAGATTGAAGAATTTCGCAGAGACACACGACATTATATCAGAATCGCAAACAGGCTTTTAGAAAAAAAACGATCCACAATTGACAACATCTTTTCACTTTATTTAATCATAGAATTGCTACAAGCACAAAGAAAATTTTTTTTTTGCTGTTTTATTGATTTTAAACAAGCATTTGACACGGTCTGACGGGCAGGCCTTTGGAGAAAGCTTTTAAAACCTAATATATCTGGAAAGTTTTTTAATCTCATATATAATATGTATCAAAATATAAAATCCTTCGTTAGCTACAACAAGCAAAAATCTGAATATTTTATGTGTAATATAGGTGTTAGGCAGGGGGAAAACCCCTCTCCATTTCTATTTGCTATATTTTTAAATGACATGGAAGAATTTTTTAATCTGAATAATATACCTGGGCTTCTATCAATGAATAATCTAGCAGAAGAACATTTGCATTTATTTTTATATCTTATAGTCCTATTATATGCTGATGATAGAGTTTTAATGGCAGAGACTCCGATGGGTTACAAAGTGCTCTAAACGTCTTCAACAATTATTGTGATGAATGGAAACTTAAAATAAATTACAGCAAGACAAAAACAATGATTTTCTCTAAACGCAAGACAAACTCAAACCAAACCTTTTATATTGGAGCCCAGGAGCTTGAAGTATTCAGTGAGTATCTTTATCTGGGAATTTTCCTTAAAGCCAATGGAACATTCACAAGCTGTAAAGCAAGAAATATAAAACAAGGCACTAAAGCTATATATTCTCTACTAAAGAAGACTAGAGAGCACGACATCCAGATCGACTTGGTAGCTGTATTATTCGACACAATGATATCACCTATTCTACTTTACGGTTCAGAAATCTGGGGTTTTGAAAATTATGCCCATATAGAAACGTGTGAATTAAAGTTTTTTTAAAAATTTACTTCATTTAAAACAAAGCACTCCAAACGTAATGATCTATGGGGAATTTGGTATTTTTCCACTGGAAATTACAATTAAATGCAATATGATTCGCTTCTGGGCGGGACTTGTACATATGGGTTACGGCAAACTATCATCCATCTTATACTTTTTAGCAACGGATTACATGACAAAACAAAATAAACGGTTTAAATGGGTTGAAACTATCAAATCTATTCTGGAGAGCACAGGTCAACTAAGTTTATTTGAGACAGAGCAAATAAATACTAAACAATTAATAAAACAAACCAAACATATTTTAGAACAACAATATATAGAAAAATGGTCTAGAACATTAGCCGAATCATCGCGACTGACGTTTTATAAACAAATTAAATCGAATTTTGATCCCAAGAAATACCTAAAATTACTCCCATACCGGGACGCCATAACATTCTGCCACTTTCGTACGCTAAATCACCAACTCGATATTGAGACAAAGAGATGGATCGGAATAGAACGCAATGAGCGCCGCTGTAGTATATGCAATGTTATGGAAGATGAAATCCATTTTCTCTTCCACTTTCAGAAATATGTGAGAGAAAGACACCGATATATACCTCATTATTATATAAGGGAGAATACATTTGAAAAAACCAAAGGTCTATTTGCAATATGTAATAGACCGATACTAAGCAGGATGTGTAAATACTTACGATTTTCAAAACAAAAAGCAACAGAACAACATCAACAACATCAACAACAACAACAACATCATCAACAACAACAACAATAATAAATTTGTTATCAACGACAACAACAAAAACAACAACAAAAACAACAACAAAAACAACAACAAAAACAACAACAACACCAACAACAACAACTGCTACTGCTACAGCTACCGCTGCTGCTATTGCTATTGCTACTGCTGCTGCTATTGCTACTGCTACTGCTACTCCTTAAGCGGCGGCATCAACATCATCATAATCATGATAATAATAATAATAATAATAATAATAATAATAATAATAATAATAATAATAATAATAATTGCAGTACTCTCATGTATACAGATCTCTACCGTCACATGTTTATTGATTTATGTACCCTCATATTCCGTTTAATAACGGACTGAGTGAAATAAAGAAAACTGAAGACTTGTCTTCAGAAGGCACCAAGATGGTGGTGGGGTGGGTGGGTGGGGTGGTTGTTTAACCGTTTCATGAAGAATCCGGCCATAACCGGGCTCTACAGCAATCTTAGTGAATGCACATTTGCAAGCGATTAGAAGACTAGTTCTGGAGAATTTACCACTAGAATTACTGATGAGATAACCGAGGCAGTCATTCCGGTGGTACATTTTCAAAAACAGTCTTCTCTTGGCCTGCAAATGGACATTCAATATGCAAATATTTTATTTTCTTGACCAAGTTTAGCCATTAAAGATTTAAAACGTGTGTTTCTTCAAATATGTATGTTATACAACCAGAGCAGGTTATGCATGTTGTATCCCAGATACTTGAATGAACCTTTCCATTTTTAGCCATGCCCCGCCCATCTCTAGCTAAGCTCCACCCACAACTCGCTCGTGTTGGGATCGATCGATCTCTGAACACCCTTACTATCAATTAAAAAAACCCTACAGAGGTAAGCTGTTGAATATTTTGAAAGTAATTTGATTGGGTGCTGTTGCTGTCTAAGGCAGCAACAGCGCCCAGTCAAATTCGTTTCAAAATATTCAACAGCATGTTTATTCAGTAGCAAAGAATTACAAAACCATACAATTCATACAACGTGTTGGAGTATTTGCGATTTGATGACCGTCTATATGGAACCCTTTGTGACGTCATCATGCACGCGCTGAGCTGATTATGACGTCATACGAGGTCAGATGATGGATGGGTACTCTGGAAAGGTGAATTGTATGTAGACCTACTAGTTATTTCATAGTGTGCCACCAGTCACACTGACATAACCCGATATCAGACCAGTACAGTCTGGAAACAAGATAAAGAAGATTTGGTCCATTATCTTAATTACATCTCACAATTTGACAAATTTGATTTACAAAGAGATATTTGCCATTCCACCCCTAGAGTCTGAAAGAGGAAGAAATCCCGCGAAGCTAGATCGAATTTACCGCATTAGTCGATCTCTTTATGGCTGGTAAAGTTGTCTGTGGAATAAGTTATGATAATCGGCAACAGATAATTTAAACAGATTGTTTTCAAAATATATTGCATTATAATCATATCGCCTCAAGAGATAAATTGGATTCGTTCATATTATCTACTAATACGGACGTTTTCCCGGGCCAAATAGCCTCGCAAATACAGAGACATATTCCGCTCTCTGGGCGAACATATTGATGGCAAATGTTTTATATGTCCGGAGAACGAATTACCGGATAATGATTAACCTATAAAGAGACTCGCGTGGAAAATAACGTATAAGCTTCAGCTAGTTGTACCCCTTTAACCCTCAAATTTATTCAAGAAAATTTCAAATTTCTCATAGAAAATATCAATTTGCAGACCAGGAGAAGTCTATTTTTTGAAATTCTACCACTGGAATGACTGGCTCGGGTATCGAGCCAGTCATTCCAGTTGTAAAATTAAAAAAAATGTCTTCTCTTTGTCTGCAAATGGGCATTTGTCAAGACCGCTTAAGAAGCCGTTATTGGCCGGTATGAGTGCTAAAGGAGCAAATGAACACCGTATGTTGAACATAAAAGTCAGATGGGGGTCGCCGTTAATGTCACGGTCAATTGAAATATTACCATAAAGTTATTCTTATTCAGCAAAACCTGTCTATTCTGATTAGTAGAATTTTGTAGCCGAGCCCCCCAATCATGAGAATGATAAAGTGATTCTCCTGAGAAAATGATGATGCAAATCTATTCAATAGATAAACAGCATCAATGGCATAGCATCGTTAACGCGCGCTCCAGAGTCACGAGAGTTAGATGGCGAGATGGGAAGACTGGTGGTAAATGACATCCTAAATGATGTGCTGTAATTGATTAGCGATTGCAGCAGCATGCATAGACGTATCGTCCACAAATGAATGAATACAGTTTTAGCTACGCCCCGCCTATCTCTACCCACGGTTTGACCGCGTTGAGATCAACCGATCCCAGAACTATCTGAATAGCTGAATCAGTCAAATTAGTTTCAAAATATTCAACAACTTGCCTTTATAGTTTTCTGGCAATTGACATACATGGGGTGCAGAGATCGATCGATCTATCTATCGCAACACGGGCAAAACATGGGTGGAGCTTAGTTAGAGATGGGCGGGGCATAGCTAAAACTGGATTCGTCCATTAGTCTTCTCATATAGGGTATTCGGCGCTTCATTGGTCAAATGCTTCCAGACAGAACAATTGATCAAGCACTCTCATTGGTCAAATCACGTTTATATTGAATAATTAGGGAATGAAAATTCACAAAAGAAGACTGGATGATGGAAATAAAATATAGATCAATTTTCACGAGAGAATATGGCACGCGACAAATAGACATTGATCGACTCCTTACTGGTGTCAGAAGCACGTGTGAGTGAGATTATCGTAGGGTGGATGGGCGATTATATTAATTTTACATTATTCTTTTTGATGTAGTACTCATCCCATTTGTCAAATTCATCGCAGCCGTAGAACAGATCACGCTGGTAAACATGG
This sequence comes from Chaetoderma sp. LZ-2023a, assembly GCA_034401795.1. Classification (NCBI taxonomy): domain Eukaryota; kingdom Metazoa; phylum Mollusca; class Caudofoveata; order Chaetodermatida; family Chaetodermatidae; genus Chaetoderma; species Chaetoderma sp. LZ-2023a. The sequence goes on from CM067374.1 coordinate 22,537,703, forward strand.
AATCAAATCATTGTTCAGCCCGGTTCAAAAACTTTGGTGGATAGATGGAGAGATGACATTTTCAGCAAACATCGAATTATTGGTGTTATATGTGATTATCGCTTACATGTTTTCCGGGAACAGAGTAAGTTGGCATCGTTTATTAACGTCTATAGATAATTGTGATAAATCAAGTCAAGCATGGCCAATATTCCCCATGCGGTGAGCCCATTCAACATTAACCTTCCAACGTCTAAATTTGGTTCAGAAAATCTAACTATTTTCTTATTGAATGCCTATTTGCAGGCCAAGAACATACTATTTTTTTGAAAAATTACAACTGAAATGACTGGCTCGGTTACCGTAAATTCTACAAACGGCCATTCCTCAAAACCATTGCCTACGTCATGAAATGATTAATCGTGTAGATGTCTAAAACAAAGAAAACTCTAACAACAGGACTACATCAGGAACTATTTATATGTGGAAATGGTGATATTATTACTAAATGAAGACCAACATGAGAGCATTATATTTCTAATAGTGAATGTGATTTAGACCATTTTGACCATGACAAATAGTGCCAGGCGGTATTCTTCAGACCGTACTGATATTTACGCATCCATGGGCAAAATAATCTCTCTGATTCGATAGTTTAGTACTCGCGATTCGCTTCGCTTCCAATAGCCCATCTCGCAGTTATCAATTCCCTATAGCGATGCGTGATTCATGACATCCGATCCAGATTTGGCGGGTGCGCGTGGATTTCGGTAAACATTTATTCATCCACCTACACATTGACACCATGAAGACTCGGGTAATTTAGCCACCTACACGCTGCCACCCCGGGGAGTCGGGTGAATTAGCAACCTACACAGTGGCACCCAGAAAAGACGGGTTATTTATGATACCTACACACTGACACCTCGAGGACAATCTAAAAATCGAGGCGTGGCTTCGAGAATACACCTTAAATGTAATGACCGGCCATCTTATTGCGTCATCATAACGACTACAGTGTTACAGACTCCGCTTCGGAGACCAGAAAGATCTGGACCCAGTCTATCTCCGTAGCGGACTGTAAAAGGAACACTGTGGATCGTGTTGGTTTTGGTATCATCTTAACGTCTGTATCACTAGCTTGATACAGGCATTAAAATCGACTTGATCCATCCAGTGGTTCGTGTGATATCAGCATCTACGCAACGTCAGCAAATTCCTGACCTCATTTTGTGTGCGACAGATTTGAACAGATTTGAATTTTATGACGAATTCAGAGGGACTATTTTTCTGTTAACTACTTGTCATGCTGACTACTATAGGGTTTATATCATCTCGTTTTACGTGAATTAATATTGTCTGGTGTGAGGACAGTAGCGCTCGTGTCCTTTTAAGTTTCAATTCTCTCTACCACCATATTCTGGTAGAAATCACTACGCCAATGGCTACTTAATACATACGAGATTCTTTTCTCAATCTTGTATCGAAGGAGATCTCGGGAGATACGAATGACCTCGAGGAGTCGGTAATTTAGCCACCTACACACATTCATGTCTCGGGTGATCTCCTTCGATACGAGATCGAGAAAAGTGTCTGGTGTGCAATGAGTGGCCATCAGCGTAGTAATTTTCGACAGAATTTGGCGAAAAAGATAATTTAATCTTGAAAGGACACGATACATACCAACCAATACGATACACATACCAGACAATATTATTTCATCCAAATCCTGGTGATATAAAGCTCATAGTCTATATTAAAACTAGTTAACAGAAAAATAGTCCCTTTTAATTCGTCGCAAAATTGAAATCGGTCGCGGGACCAGAATTTGCTGACGTTGCACAGATGCTGATAGCACATGAATCGCTGGACGGATCGAGTTGATTTTAATGTCTGTATCAAGCTAGTTATACAGGGGCTAAGATGATATCAAATCAACACGATCAACAGTGGAGCGTTTATAGTTCACTACGGAGATAGACTGGGTCCCGACATGTCTGGTTTCGGAAGTTGAGTCTGTGTAACGGTCTAGTCGTTAATGTGATGTGGCAAAATGGTCGGTCATTACGTTGGAAGCGGATTTTCAGCATTGAAGCCACACCGCTATTTTTAGATTCACCCACACATTCACATCCCAAGGAGTCGGGTAATTTAGATACCTACTCGCGCGGACAACGAGTACTCGGGTAATGCATTTGATCAATCAAAATAACCATTGCGACTATAAATACTTTACCACACCATGATACACATGGTCCAACATAAATCATAGCGAGTCTTCAATTTACCATTTCAATGCGTGACCTTTGGCACACACATTGACCTCAGGCTCACACATCGACCTCAGGCACACACACACACACACACACACACACACACACACACACACACACACACACACACACACACACACACACACACACCGTTCTTTGGCCTGAGGAATATATACCGTTACACAGACTCAACTTCCGAAACCAGACATGTCGGGACCCAGTCTATCTCTGTAGTGAACTATAAACGCTCCACTGTTGATCGCATTGATTTGATATCATCTTCGTCCCTGTACAACTAGCTTGATACAGACATTAAAATCAACTCGATCCGTCCAGTGATTCATGGCTATCAGCATCTATGCAACGTCAGCAAATTCTGGTCTTGCGACCGATTTCAATTTTGCGACGAATTAAAAGGGACTATTTTTCTATTAACTGTTTTTAATATAGACGACGCTAGCCACATGTTCATGAACATGTGGCTAGCGTAGACAACAGCAGTCCCAATGGCAATCTATTATATTCCGTCGACCGTCGACTGAGATGTTATTCGTAGAAGCCGTATGTATCAATACCGGGTACCATCGCATAATGATGGGGCATGGTAATCTGACAGTGTCTCGGTCCAGCAGACGCTTAATTTTCATTCCCGTGATGGATATTGGTTCATTGGAAAATGAAAGGTAGTCAATCGTGGGTAAGGACATGGTAAAACCAGAATTAACGGCTTCTGTCATACCATTTGAACTCAATGGACCTTTCCACGTTACCCATCCGTCATATGACGTCATAATCAACTACGTTACGTGTAGAATGACGTCATAATCACGTCATGAATGACTCGAATTAGTCCGTCTTAAACGCTTGATAGTCCGACACGTGTACGAATTGTATATCTTTGCTATTTTATAAACATGCCATACTATACAAGTATGCTGTTGAATATTTTGAAACTAACTTGATCAGGTGATGTTGCTGCAACAGCGCCTGATCAAGTTAGTTTCAAAATATTCAACGGTATACGTGTATAGTTTTCTGGAAATTGATATTCAGGGAGTTCATGGATCGATCGATCACAACACGAGCGAAGTGTGGGTGGAGCTTAGCTAGAGATGGGCGGGGCATGGCTAAAACTGGAAAGGTCAATTTTTTATATTTCTGATAAATCTGCTCCAGTCACAGCTATAGATGGTCGCACATTTGCTACAATAGACTACGAAATATTACACCAGAGCTTGAACGAATGATCACAAAATTTTTTAGTAAACAAGGAAATGCAATGAACATCGTTCAGTCAAATGTCTGAAGGTCGTGGCTCAGATATTGTGATTTATGCCTCGTCCATTTATCCATCTTTATTGTGAGAATTCTCGCGACAGGTTTGACAGCGAAATATCAGATCCGGTCTTGATAGCGGAGCAAACACATATCATAGCTTAAAGTTAAATATAATCTATGACACAATGAGGGATCTAATAGATATATCCGATCTGTCGCCCAAGTAAATGACGTCACATGAAGGCTGACGTTAGAATCAAAATGCGCAATGAATGACGTAGCTAGCTGCGTCATGATTATTGAATATTCCATCAAGTGTACGAATTGAAGGCTTTTACTATTTAATAGTCTGTTAAATATTTTGAAACTAATTTGTCCGGCGCTGTTGCTGCCATAAGCAACAACAGCACCCAGTGGAATTGGTTTCAAAATAGTCAACAACTAACCTATATAGTTACTTTGATATTGGGTTTCTGCGAATTCATTGTTTGATCGATTCCAACACGGTTAAGGCGTGGGTGGAGCTTAGCTAAAATGGGCGTGGCATAGCTAGAAATAGATCCTTGTATTGGATAGCTTGATATTGTGTATTAATGCTGACTACACCATGTCCCGTGTGTATAGTTTGATGGAGCAGTTACACCCACAGAGACACCGTGTTATTTATTATCTGCGCGTGATGAGCTCATTGAACAAATCCAAACTTGTGAGTTGTCAATATCTATTAAGCATGATTAATCAGGGGACGTACCAGCTGGTGATTTACATACAAATTGATTACGTGACGCGTATAGAGATTTTGAGTCTGGCTGCGTTGGTGGTGGTGCTGGTGGGGTGGGGGGGGGGCGTTTGTTGACTAAGATGCTTGGCGCTGTCGTCGGTTGTGGGTTCGATTCCCTGTCAATGCCAATATACCGTAATGCCACGACTGCTTGTATAACTAAGCGATTTTGAGTGTGACTGTATCAAAATCGAATATAGGCGATCCATGAGCAAACACGTTGTCTTAATTCTTTAACTCGCAAAGTGGTTTACGATCACTTCTGGTTTCTTGATGGAAATGTCCATTTACAGACCAAGAGGTTATTATTTTTAATTTTCCACTGGAACAATTTGCTCGGTTGCCGAGCCAGTCATTCCGGTGGTAAATTTTCAAAAGTAGCCGTATATTGATATGTAAATAGACAGTACTCAAGACCAAACTGCAGACGACGTTTAGGCGGGCTTGCGTGTTAAAGGGGTTCGGAAGCTGTACGCACGCACGCACGCACGCACGCACGCACGCACGCACGCACGCACGCACGCACGCACGCACGCACGCGCGCAAAAGAATGCTTTCTGAAATTGGGCCAGCTCATTGCATGCAGCTTGTTGGATGAAAAGGTTGGATGAGAAACCGAATAGAGGGACATATTTCAAGCTAAGCTCCGCCCCGCAATTTGCTCGTGTTGGGATAGATCGAACCTTCATTTCCGTCATAATCAATTACGTCACATGTAGACTGACGCCACAATCAAAATGCTTAATGAAAGGCGTATCTAAGCTCCGTCATGAACATTGCATAGTCTGCCAAGTGTACGAATTCCCAACGCAGGCAAGGTATGGGCGGAGCTTAGTAAAAAATGGGCGCTGCTTATCTCAACGCAGGCAAGGTATGGGCGGAGCTTAGTAAAAAATGGGCGCTGCTTAGCTAAAAAATGGATCCCTCAGTTTTTGATTGCTTATATAGAGAATCAAGTCCGTGTATGCATGAAAGCAGCGCAAACATTTCACATATGGCACACTTGCGTCTTTTCATTGTCATAATTCCATAAATATTCTGTTTGAGGTTTCGAAAAGAATTTGAACCGTTATGGGTGGGGGTAGGGTAGGGTGGGTGTTGGGGTGGGGTGGATTGTGGGGACAGATCGTTGCTGCATATATCATCCACAACTTCCAGTCAAATCTGTTTCAGGATTTTCATCAATTTGTTCTCGTGTGATTGGCATGCAATCTAGATACTGGGTGACTGTTATGGGCCAACGCTTGTCAATTAAATAGACAGGTTCACGAGATTTCCTCCCACCAGTTTCACGGATCAATACATGTAGACTACTAATGGCCCGCTCTGATCCTTTGTAATCGTTGGGTGTCAGTCTTATCGCCACCATAAAAACTTCTAACTTTGTAGTGTTGAGGTGCCATAGTTACCGCAGCCAGGGGTTGTCTCTCAATGCAAACCTACGTGACCCTGTTAACTCCTCTCGCGTCAACTTATCCATTTAGCACTGGTCGTGATGCATTTACACAAGATGAGACTATTTTTGACAATTTACCACTGTAATTAGTGGCACGGTCACCTAGCCAGTCATTTCAGAGGTAAACTTTAAAAAATAGTCATCTCTTGTGCTGTCAATAGCCAAAGCAACACTTTTGATTCTCTTGATTATTGACCCTTTAATGGCCAAGCCGAACAAAAACGGCCTCGGTGGTGGCCTTGAGACATATCGTTTTGCTCAACAAATGACGGATATTTTTGTCAATTACAATGGTAAATTTACAGAAATATTCTTCACTTGGTCTGCAAATGGACATTTCCCATTATCTATCTATCAGTGACCTTAGGCAAACATTTCTTAACCAGTATAGTTAAAATGTGAATTATATAAGTATAATCTTGAGCACATTGCTGCTCTGGTGACTAATGTAGGTCAAATCAGAGGTATTCCAGCATGGGTCTGTGTGTAGAGCCACACATACGTCATCCCTGCGCAATTCACCTTTCCAGAGTACCCACCCATCATATGACGTCATAATGAACTGCGTGATGTGTAGAATGACATCATAATGAATGACGTCATGAATAACGTCGATAGAGTACGTCACGAACGCATATTTGAAGACGGCCTATGCGTTGTTGTACAAATTGTTTGCTTTTATTATTTAAAAAATATTCTGTTGAATATTTTGAAACTAATTTGACTGGGCGCTGTTGCTTTCCCTTTATAGTTTCAGGAAATTGATAGCTAGGGCATTCGGGGATCGATCAATCCCAACACGGTGAGGTGTGGGTAGAGCTTAGCTAGAGATGGGCGGGGCATAGCTAAAAATGGAAAGGTCCATTCATAAATAAGTTTTAACTTGTTTCCAAAACAAAAACAGAAAAACTATGACTATGACGTCATCCTACACGTCACGTATGTGATTATGACGTGTTGTGATTAATTGATCAACTGGAAAGGCACATTCTCTGGCATTCGAAGGATATGTCAATCCATTGAGCAGTCATATTAGTTTCAAAATATTCAACAGCATATTTATTAAATAGTAAAGCCCTACAATTCGTACAACACCGCTTAGTCCGTCATCAATTAAGCGTTCGTGGCGAACTTATCTACGGCATTCATGACGTAATTGATTATGACGCCACCATATACGTCAAGCAGTTGGTCATGTTGTCACATGGTTGATGGATAAACTGAAAGGTCTAGCGCCTAACTACTAGCCACCGAACAAAATTTTAGAGGACAGTAACTCTTCACTTGCGGAATATTTTGATTACGGTTGGACTGAACGTTGTTGGTGACGTAGTCAAATTTTCTTCGATATATTCAGCAGGTGAAGAGTTGTGCCCACAAATTTACCTGTCAGACACTTTAAGACGAATACCTGTTGAAGGGATGCAGACTAGAATCGATTAATGTAAACAATGACGGTGCTAATTAGAGTATCATAGAGCTTCTGTTCAATTAGCCAAAATGCAATTCCCGGGTCGTCAAGACGACCAGTCCTGGCTAAACAGGTTAATGTGGTTGATTGACAGTTATACGTCTTCAAAGATTCGATGTCAGCTAATTAAGAAGTCATCTCGTCACATACTACAACTGATTGTGCTTGAGACGGTGTGCGCACACTATAATTGATAATTAGAGCAAGACGACGCGTGTACACTATTATTGATAATTAGACCCGCGATGTGATATTACTAGCCTATGGGGGTATAATTTCTTCAGAGTTCAAAAACATCTCGGAAATCACTTCTCATCTAAATGCAGATCTATTGCTGAACCGTCTCTCAGAAGAAATGTATGAAACATCTGTTACTGCCACTGGGATTGTCAAATCAGTCGGAAAGATACATGCAAAAGGTATTAGAATATGGAGTCCAGAAATTGCCTAAGCCGTAAACAACAGCAAAGTAGCTCACAAGATATGGGTAGAAAGTGGCAGGCCAACCAACCAAGAAAACAATGTGAATATCGCTAGAAAGCAAGCACGTGCCAATATGAGGATGACTATTCGACTGGGTATAAATCAAAGCAGAATAAAACATCTCAATGAAATTATGGCAGCAGACGAATATGACTAACAAACTTTCTTCAGGCTTATAGCCAAACAACGTGCCATCCCAACACAGGGTATTACCGAACTGACACACAATGACAAAGCGTTAACAGATCCTTCTGATATACTACACGCATGCAGTCAGCACTTCAGCGCCTTAGCTACACCTCTCAAGAACGCAGACTTCGATCAAGAGTGCACGGATATGGTGGAATTGGACAACGCATTAATCGAAGAGATGTGACTTCAGCATGCAGATATTCAGAACTGTAAGCTGCCATGAAATAAACAAGGGGGTATTAGCTCAACAGTATTTGTCAATAAATAAATAAACACACTTCTATTTAGCATCTCACATTTATTCTTTTATACACGTGCTGTCACAAACGCTGACCAAGACAACTCTCACAGCTTTCTCTCGCCAGCCAGCTGCTTTGTATCTTAGCGGCCAGCTAACCGACCCTAGGGACGGTCACTCTGTCATTAATGATGATGATGAGGATGATCAGTTACCCCCCCCCCCCCTGACCATTCCCAATAGACCTTTCCCACATTGGCGTATATTGGGAAAATACCTTCCCGGAATGCATCTCTCATACCACTTCCGGTTGGTAACCGGGATAGCCGACGTGCAAACATTACTATGGGACTCAGATACAGCGCACTTTAGGCAGTGCATATGAAAAACTATGTTCATAATATTTTTGAAGTCATACATCATTGGAAAGCTAACCCAATTTTCTATGAATTTCTATACTAGCCTTTATGGTTTTATAAAATTTAATACAGTTGATTGCAATTTTAAAATATCCCCTATACTCCACTTGATTTAATGAATCTAAGTCGAATGGTGTATTTTATACACGCAAATAACTCAGTGAAAACGTTGCAAAAAATAAAAAAATAATGCATTAATGTTTCGGCAATTGAATGCGCTTTCCAATGATATATCATTTAAATAATATAATGATTTTAGTTTATCATAGGAACGGTTTAGATTGCGGGGTATTTTAGTGCAAAAGTAACTCAACGCAGGTCAGCGGCTTGTAGGCGGCGGTACCAGCCAGCAGTTTTGCTCTGAGCGTTGATTTAGGGAAATCTATGGTGTTCTAAAATTGCCGTCGTGCGTCGCGCGTCGTGGGCGAGAAAAAACATGCGACGTTATTTAAATAGGGCGACGTCGCCCTCGACGTAGTCCCCGACGTCTCCCCCGACGTCGCCCCCGATGTCTCCCCCAACGTCGCCCTAGACGTCGCCCACGACGTCGCCCCCGACGTCGCCCTCGCCCCGACGTCGCCCTCGCCCTCGCCCCCGACGTCGCCCCGACGTCGTGGTGGTAAAAACAACCTTCAGCACAAAATTCCAACTGCGCGTGTATATGACAAATTTGTCCGTGTTATCTTCCAGCTGGATCGGATATTCTATCACTATTAGGCCGTGTTCTGACTGGAGAGGTAATCGGGAATAACGCCATACCTCTGTATTGTGTTACACCTGTTAAGTCTCTAGTGAGAACACTGCCTTAGATTACATTTTGACACGCGAAAAAGCGCGGGTGTATCTCTCATATCCTTGGCTGTGGGTTGTCGGGGTCGATGTTTTTTTTGCAGATATCCATAAAATAACCATAGGAAATATCTACATGCAAATTGTTGAGTGGCGTGTGCGCGTGCGTGCGTGCGTGAGTGTGGTGGGTGAGTTGTTGGGGTGGGGTGAAAAGCAAGTCATGTGATTCCCTGGATCAGTTGGGTTATGCTTATCTATATACAACTGACGAGGCAGCATCTTCGCACTGACAGATAATGCCCTTCAGGCAACACGGTTGGCGTGCAAATTATCACATTGCAATATGGATCAATGCCCTTTGGCCACCAGATGGCAACGGATTGGTCGTGTACAGTGACTAAGCTATATGAGTACATCAATACTCTATCAGAAGGATGCAGCGAGGAAGTACGTGATCTCACCACTTTGTACGGCACTGATGATAACACTCGTTAAAACAACACGCCATTGTGCATCATCTGGGTTGCCATGGAATTTTGTTCTTGCGATCTTCTAGACTGTCCAAATGCAGATAGTAGTTTCATTGTTAGTTATGATAGTGATGATTTTAGTAATTGAATTGTGATAAACATATACTTTGCTGCAAACACATACAAATTAAAGGCGATATACAATAAAACCTGTCTATAGCGGTCATTTGGTTTTGGCCCCATAATGTTGTGTTTCTTTAAGAAAGGATGTGCCCGCACTACCTTTCTTATATATCTCCCTTTTGTGACATAAAAATCTATTTGAATAGCGGACTGACTTGTAATAAGCGGCATGTTGTTGCTCGATAATGTGTGTTATAGGCGGGTTTCATTAATCATGACAGAAATACATACACACTGTATATCGCTATTAATTTGCTATGTATAAATAATTAATACCCTATATACATTGTAAGAGGAATCAATGTTCTTTCAAATCACCCAGTGATCATGATTGTAGCAATGGAACATACAAACAACAAATTAAGAGTGATGTACAGTAAAACCTGTCTATAGCGACCATATGTTATGGACCTTTCCATTTTAGCTATGCCCCGCCCATCACTAGTTAAGCTCCACCCACACCTCGCCGTGTTTGGATTGATCGATCCCCGAATGCCCTAGCTATCAATTTCCTGAAAACTATACAGGGAAGCTGTTGAATATTTTGTAACTAATTTGACTGGGCGCTGTTGCTGCCTATGGCAGCAACATCGCCTAGTCAAATTAGTTTCAAAATATTCAACATAATATTTATTAAATAGTAAAAGTAAACAATTTGTACAACAAGGCATAGACCGTCTTAGAATATGCGTTCGTGACGTACTTATCGACATCATTCATGACGTCATCCATTATGATGTCATTCTACACACCGCGTAGATGATTATGACGTCATATGATGGGTACATACTCTGGAAAGGTGAGTTGTGGCTACAATACATGATGGTTCTCTTAGACATGTGGTTGTAAGTCCACCTGTCTGGAATAATGATCGCTAAATGTTGATACATTTAGCGATCTTAAAAGCAATTTTCAAAGCAGACTAACTGGTAATAATTGCCAACTATTTAATACCACTGCATAATGCTATATGTTTTACAGCACTGTGGGAGTTTTTGGCCTTACTATTGTGGTTCCTTAAGACAGGTTATGGTAGGACCCACTAGTCTTAAATAACTACTGTTTTGTGATCCCAAAATCAATTTTTATGGTACATTAAATTATAATAAGCAACCATTTATCTTTAGTAACCATGTTTGTTGCTCCATACTTGCCTGTTAAATAGGCTTGTTTGACAAAACTATTACGGTAGACATACATACATACTGTATATATCGCTCTTAGTTTGTTGCTGAATATAAATCTACTTATAAAAATAACTAATACATATATAAGAGGAATATATCTTCTTTCAAATGACACCAAATGCTTTATCCTATGATAACAAATAATATATTTGTCCCACCTTTTGTATGTGATGTCGAAATACAACTTGTCGAAAGCCGATTAATACGTATTTAGCAGGACATCTGAAAAGGGTATATATGAAAGACACATATTATTTTGACACAACCATCATTTTCTCATTAATAATTCATAACTCGTCAAGAAAAAATAAGTTGTCTTTTCTCCTTAGATAGGTAGGGGTTGTTCCCATTTTAGGCCCCTTTTGAGATTTGGCCTCTGCATTACTAATGTCAGGCTTGCACCAGATTTGAGCAGCATGCCTATATATCATGCAGACATACAGTACATGTTTTCATTAGGCTTAATCTTGTCCCCTTTTAGTTATATTAATTGGATCAACGAGAGCTATACGAGGATGAAAACAAATACAGATGACAACAAAAGTGTTTTAATGATACAATACAAATCATAAAGATGATATAATAATTAGGCTTACCTCTAAAATATGAATCGGTAACTGGCGATAATCTAAGTCACTCCAAAACAGACTCGATATCGAATTTATACCATTACAGACCGAGTATCAGTTCGAGGGCGACGTCGGGGGCGACGTCGGGGTCGACGTTAGGGGCGACGTCGGGGTCGATGTAGAGGGCGACGTCGAGGGCGACGTCGGGGGCGACGTCGGGGGAGACGTCGCCCTATTTAAATAACGTCGCATGTTTTTTATCGCCACCGACGCGCGACGCACGACGGCAATTTTAGAACACCATAGAAATCTCATCGTACTAACATACGCCTCCTCGCATAGCTACACCGTTACTCGATACGGGAACTTATTGGGAGGGCGAGGATCGTGCAATAGGACGATGGGGGAAATCCCGGCATAATGACGTCTATGTGGTAAAAGTGTATTAAAAAAATTACTTAACACATATAAACATAACAGCCGCGCCCTTAAATTAAAATTCAGATATCAATTTTATCATAAGTCATATTGGAACTGACAAACGTCATGGGAATTAAACATTCATTGAAATTATATATAATTCAAGTAGTCTGTATATACAAATATATATGAAATAGCGTTTATAAAACATTTAACATAACTGAGTTAATGGAAACCAGCTTAACCTGGAATTATTCTCACATGTCTTTTGGTACTCCCATTTGAACAAAAATAAATTATCTTTAAATCAAGTTTGTGTCGAACAAACGTCATTTGATTATGACGTCAACCAACAGTGACATATTTTGATTATGACATCAGAATGATCAGATACTTGAGTGACAGATCTGAGCCCTCTATTATTATGAGGTAGTCAAATAATATAACAGGATTTATAAATAATAACTATGTTATAAAATACAGATTTATTTCCTGTAGAAAATTACCCAAGATATTTCGATAGATGATGCCGTGTATGTTTTGATCGGAAAGAAATTTTGTGAATTTTTTAGATTTTCGTGTACAAGAATCTGACAATAACCTAGCCACATGTTTCCTGTCTGAGGCGTCATAGCGTGACACTAGACACGCGCCAGCTTCCAGATTTCAAGACGAAAGTTGGTTTCGCATTAATCCTTTGCAATTTAATTTAATTATTCTGCTAAGTATTTTGAAACTAATTTAATTGGGAGCTGTTACTGCTTATGGCAACAACAGCTCTCTGTCACATTCGTTTCAAAATATTCAACAGCATGTTTATTACATAGTAAAGAAAATACAATTCGTACAACAACGCTTAGTTCGCCATCAATTATGCGTTCGTGACGACCTTAGCTACGTCACTCATGACGTAATAGATTATGGTGTCATCCTACAAGTCACGTAGTTGATTATGAAGTCCATTGAGATTCTGTGATTTCCTGATTCTTAGTGTTAACGCTGTACTCCTTACAAGACAAAATACGGCAGATTACTGATGCTCCTCGTAATATTCCGTTGGTTACAATGAACCTTTTGAGCCAATGATGCCTTTGGCAGCAACATGTTGCAGTCACGTTAGTTTCAAAATATTCAATAACTTTACTGTATTGGTGTCTTGAAGTGAGATTACATTATTGACCCGATTTCTTGCCTCGTTGCTTTACTCTGCCGACCAGTAAAGATGAGTGGGACGTCAGACGAAATGAAGTCAACCGAAATGACGTCAGTTGAAGTAATGTCAGTTGAATTGATGTCGGTTGAAGTGACGTCACGTGAAGTGGCGTCAGTTGAAGTGTTGCAAGTTGAAGTGATGTCAGTTGGAGTGTTGTCAGTTGAAATAATGTCAGTTGAAATGATGTCAGTTGAAGCGATATCAGTTGAAGTGGTGTAAGTTGAAGTGATGTGAGTTGATGTGAGATTAGTTAAAGTGGCGTCAGTTAAAGTAGCGTCAGTTTAAGTAATGTCAGTTGAGGGGATGTGAGTTGATGCGGATTAGATGAAATGGCGTCAGTTAAAGTGGTGACAGTTTAAGTAATGTCAGTTGAAGTGATACCATTTGAGCTGGTGTGCGCTGAAGTGGTCAGTTGAAGGGATGTGAGTTGAAGTGATGCGAGTTTAAGTTATGTGAGTTGAAGTGATATGAGTTGAAGTGATGTCAGTTGATGTGATGTCAGTTGAGCAGTTGTCAGTTGAAGTGAAGTGAGTTTATGTGGTGTCAGCTGAAGCGCTGTTAGTTGAAGTGATATCAGTTGAAATGATGTCAGTTAAAGTAGCGTCAGTTTAAGTAATGTCAGTTGAGGGGATGTGAGTTGATGCGGATTAGCTGAAGTGGCGTCAGTTAAAGTGGTGACAGTTTAAGTAATGTCAGTTGAAGTGATATCAGTTGAGCTGGTGTGCGCTGAAGTGGTCAGTTGAAGTGATGTGAGTTGAAGTGATATGAGTTGAAGTGATGTGAGTTGAAGTGATGTGAGTTTAAGTGATGTCAGTTGAAGTGATGTGAGTTGAAGTGATGTCAGTTGATGTGATGTCAGTTGAGCCGTTGTCAGTTGAAGTGAAGTGAGTTTATGTGGTGTCAGCTGAAGCGCTGTCAGTTGAAGTGATATCAGTTGAAATGATGTCAGTTGAAGTAACGTTAGTTGATGTGACGTCAGTTGAGCTGTTGTCAGTTGGATAATGAGTGTATGCTTACGGTGACAACTCAGTTTGCACGAATAGTGAATTCAAAACCAATCACGTCACGTAGGTTAAAACTACAGTCGCTTGAGATTAATTTAATAGGTTAGATTGATTGCATTTGAAGTCCAGAAAGATATATGATTGTACTAACACCTGCTACCCAACTAATACGAATACCGACATCATGAAACATGGACAGCGCGTACGCGTAGCTAGTATGCAGAGATGCTGTGACACGGATAAAGTAAATCTCTATAGACGTAATGATAAGAGCAACGACGTCTCATAAGAGGCGATTTTCTTCCAAATGACAGCTCAATCTATCTCCCATTGGGAGATGGACTAGAATTAGGTATTATCTGCAGGGAAATCCAATATATATTTAATTAGACCAGATGTTTATTTAATTAGAATGAATCATCCAGAATTTCAAAGTTGATTGCCAATGAATCCTGGTTTCATTGTGAAAATAGTGCGGAATCAGCTGATATCACAACTAGAGGTCACGTGATTTTGACATCAATTGTCGGAGTTTTGTCGAATTATAGACTAGTGATGAAGCAGAATAAGTACTTAATATGTTGTTAGACTGAGCGTTTAAGAATAACAGAGCTCATGATTCATGATGCCACGAGTCGTTACTTCCACGAACTATTATTGCCATGTACCATTAATGCCATCGACCGGTAATGCAATGAATCATTAATGCCATAGACAGCTAAAGCCACGATCTGTTAACGAATAAAATTAAAATATAGAATTCCAAAAAGGTGGATTTATAACAAGACATTGTCCGATAGCCTAAACCGCTTAAATTGGTAAACCTTCATGAAGAATACATCATGAACATCCGAAATATTTGGATTTCTTCGTACGAAAGTTTTACGATTGTGAAGCTGATAATGAAAGCCAAGTTGTGTAAGGTTGTGCTGCAAACGAAACAGCGGTATTAATAAAATCTGTAGCAGCACCTGCACTCAAACGACAACCCTACAAGCAGCATCGGTGGCGGTGTCGATGAAGGCGACGACGACGACGACGACGACGACGACGACGACGACGGCGACGACGACGACGACGGCAACAATCGCAGGAGCATCAACAAAGGCAGCCGTGTTAATATCAACAGTAGCACCATAATGTGAAATGCCGTACATTGGATAACCCTGTCATTCCATGTCAGTGGCTGGATCTGGTCTGTCACTCAGGTATCTGATATCTTGATCAAAATATGTCACTTGTTGGCTGACGTCACAATCACACGATATAGGTTAGATATAAAAGGGGAAAAGGACAAACATTAAACGTCTGAATTGTATGTCTGGCGAATTTGCAACTTAGTAAACATTCGGCCATAGGCAGCAACCGCTCTGAGTCAAATTAATTTCAAAATATTCAACTTTTACCTACATAGTTACCTTGAAATAGGGATTCTGGGTATTCAGTGCTCAAAGTGTTAAAATCGATTCTAAAGTGCGTACAAAGTGGACGGAGCCTAGCTACAAATGGGCGGAGCTTAGCTAGAAATGAACGGGGGATAGCTAGAAATTGGCGGAAGATGGATATAAATGGACGGTGCATAACTAGAAATAGATCCTTATTTTACTGTGCATGGCTGTTATACAGACTATGTAGATGAGATAAAGTGATGATGAAATCACTGATGATATTAGGGTACTATGTATGCATAATCCCTTGATGTATGCATAATCCCTTGATGTATGCATAATCCCTTGATGTATGCATAATCCCTTGACAACAAGAAACAGACGAAATCAGTTTATTCAAGGATATATTTAGCAGTCCACGCAACATTGATGCATCGTTAGATATTCATTATGCCTACAGAAATGATTAAGGAATATGTCTCATATCAATGCTAGAATCGTTACAAAGGCGTTATATCTCGCAACCTCAAAGCCATTTTCGCAGCAAACCAGGTTAAACAGTGTGTAATTTAGGACCAGCAGACATCGCGTAATTGGTATTGATTTAAATCGTATAACTACATCAATGCTGTGAAGGTCGAAGCTATCATCTCACCTTTAATAGACTCTATAGGCGTTCCTCCGAGCAGATAGACAAGGAAATTGTATTATTCCCAGGCTAAATGACACCCGCGTCACGGCAGGGAACAGCCCACGCAAAACCGGCTATGGTAATTTAATGGAAATTGCAAACAAATCGAAGAGCCTTTTAATCCTATTAATAGATCAGAATGTCTTGATTCAGATACCCCTATTACGCAGATGAACGAGTAGCTACTCAAACAGTACTATGTCTAAGCCTCTGCTGAATATGTAATGCAGGAAATAACCTCCAGTCAAATTATGTACACAATATTCAACCATCTATGCGACTTCAATATTGATAGCAGTGTCACTTACATTTGGAAAATGCACGTCAAAGTGATTGCTACCGTATGTTTGTCAAGATGCCCCCCTCGCATGTTTCCAGTTGCTTGACAGTTATGGTAATATCATAGCTATATGCCAGACATGGTTATTAGTACTGCGCCCATCTCAAATGGGACATACTAATGATGTAGGCCTACCCAGAGGTGACCCCGCCTACATTGGATACAATTCCACTAGTTTCTATCAGATCTGGTTGATCACCTTGAAGAAGATAGTGTAGTACATCAGGGCCAGATGATTTAGATTAGTTTATTTCCATTTCAATGTTTGTACTTAATATTTGCATAAACTATACCTTACTCAGTATCAACTCATATTCCCACTTCCTTCATTTTCCCCCATTATCCGCAGCTGGCACTCAGGAACGTCAGATGTGTCACTACCAATGTATCAGGAATAAGTTATCTGACATGCAAAATGGCCATGTAATGCCATCCCGAATAATATGTAGTTAAATCCGTTGTCACAGCTAATGGTGACATGACTGGGTACGCTATACTAGCATCGTTTGTCTTTAGATCCGTTCTGCCAGGATGCATTCTTCTAAGAAGATGCCATGTCGAAATCCATTCAACCGCTCTTGTGTCAACAGCGCCTCAGAGCGCTCAAAATGCTACTTGATATATCAATTAAATAAATTGATGGTTAATATTTTTCAAGATATTTTAATTTTAGAAGATATCTTTTGTAAATTTACCACTTAATTCTGTTTCGCCGGCTTGACCATTAAAGGGTCAATGGTAAAGAAAAGTAAAGTTTTTAATTACCCAGTGTCTATCTGCAGGCTGAGAGAAGAGTACTTTTGAAAATTTATCACTAGAATGACTGGCTCGGTTACCGAGCCAGTCATTCTAGTGGTAAATATTAAAAAATAGTCTTCTCTAGGTTTTTCAAATGGCCGTGTC
The DNA here is from genome assembly GCA_034401795.1 of Chaetoderma sp. LZ-2023a. Classification (NCBI taxonomy): domain Eukaryota; kingdom Metazoa; phylum Mollusca; class Caudofoveata; order Chaetodermatida; family Chaetodermatidae; genus Chaetoderma; species Chaetoderma sp. LZ-2023a. The sequence goes on from CM067374.1 coordinate 22,555,430, forward strand.
TGAAGACCACTGCAAAGTAGTTTTTTGGTCAGTTTGACCATTAAAGGGTGAAGTTGACAGAAGAGGTGTTAATAAACACGCGTCTTCTTTCTAGGCTGATAAGCCATCGTTTGATTTTGGGGTATCTAAAATGGCTATTTCTGTGTAATGCATCACACCAGTTAAGTATCCTGAGGATTGCCGATCACTATTCTAATCTGATCTGTCAAATGTAGTGTATCCATGTCCGGCATTCATTTAGAATAACTTATTATTGTATCATCGAGAGAAAACTGTACGTACATTCGCTACTCGCTTTACAAGAATATTCAACAGCAACAGCTGTCCCGCGGCAAGAAACTACTCCCAGAACGCGATGCGGATGTGCCTTTAAATGAATCATGACGTCATTGATATTATTGGCGGGATACGTAGTCACTTGTTACCTGATGCCACAATCAACTGATCTAAGTCCACAGGAAGTGACACAGGTCACGTGCCTCAATTGTATGTATGTGGATTTACCATTTAACCCTTTAACCCTCGAATTTGTTCAAGAAAATTTCGAATTTCTCATAGAAAACGTCCATTTGCAGATCAAGAGAAGACTATTTTTGAAAATTAACTACTGGAATGACTGGCTCGATTATCGAGCCAGTCATTACAGTAGTACATTTTCATAAATGACCTTCTCATGGTCTGAAAATGGGCATTTCTCAAAACCACTGCTGAAGTCGTTTTTAGGCTGATATGAGTGTTAAATGGTTAATAAACATTCCATTGAATATTCAAAGGCTTTTTTATTTGCTACCTTGAAATTTGGATGCTGGGAATTCGGGGTTCAGTGTTAGGATCGATTAAAAGATGATAATATGTGAACCATGGCGGCCAATCGCCGAATTAAGATTGTTACTTCACGAGATTTGACAGTGCACATGATGACATTGGTGTGTGATAAATAGAGTACACGTGATAAATAAACCTTGTCAGAATTGAAAGCCAAATAATTACTGTTAAATCATGATAGGACTTTGTTAGATATTGAGTGATATATTCTGAGCCTGAAGGACCTTTCCAGTTTACCCAACACTCATATGACATCATAATCAATTACGTGACACGGAGGATGACATCATTATCAATGACGTCATAAATGGCGTAGCTAGGTTCGTCACGAACGCTTATTTGATGACGGACTAAGCGTCGTTGTTCGAATTGTATATCTTTACTATTTAATAAAGTTGCTGTTGAATTTTTTAAAACTAATTTGACTGGGTGTTGTTGCTGCCTATATATTCCAGTCAAATTAGTCTCAAAATATTCAACAGCATGTTTATTAAACAGTAAAACATATTCGGCAAAAATGCTTAGTCCGTCATCAATTAAGCATTCGTGACGAACTTAGCTACGCCATTCGTGGCGTACCTGATTATGACGTCAGCCTACATCTGGCCTAGTTGATTATGATGCCATATGAGTTACTGAGAAACTGGAATCCTCCCTTGCAAGTGGATGGTACTGCTGGAAAATGGCGATTGCTATTCATCTGAGTTTGTGGATGAATCTGCAGGGAGCCGCCGCGTTATTTTGATACTGCAAACCCGAGAGCTGAATCATTTCTAGCTAAGCACCGACCACGCTTTGCGCGTTTGGGGATAGATTTATATACTTTGAGCCTTGACTTTTCATAATCCCATTTTCAAGAAAACTAGTCAGGTAAACTGTTGACTGTTTTGAAACTAATTCTACTAGGTGCTGTTGTTGCCAAATTAGTTTCAAAATATTCAACAGAATGTGTATTAACTATTAAACAGGAATTCCATGAAGGACACATACTTCCTACACTTTACGGACTATTTCAGCTTCATGATGGAGTAATTCTTCGTCAATTACACCAGGCTACATGTTACCTAATTCATTATGACGTCATATACGCGAGTGAATGCTCCCCATTATATCACTCATTCAAACATTCACCCATGCCCCACCCCTCCGCCAGTATCTGCCCTCCATTATATCACTCATTCAAACATTCACCCATGCCCCACCCCTCCGCCAGTATCTGCCCTCCATTATATCACTTATTCAAACATTCACCCATGCCCCACCCCTCCGCCAGTATCTGCCCTCCATTATATCACTCATTCAAACATTCACCCATGCCCCACCCCCTCCGCCAATGTCTGCCCTCCATTAGCTCACTCATTCAAACATTCACCCATGCCCCACCCCTCCGCCAGTGTCTGCCATTTACTTTTGACAGCAATCAGAAACTGACACTACGTGGGCGTACTGTATGCCACACCGCCAGCAGTGAAGCACCGGTAGTTCTGATTATTCAATGTAACCTTAGAATTACTTGAGTCGAGCTGTTAATAACGGATAATATCGTGTGATAGGACTTCAGGAAAACTGAAATGTTGCAAAGACTATCTTTGTAAAATTCTATTGCGATGTGCCTTTGGGTCTTACAAGGGCAGGCGAGTAGATGGTGCGTGGGTGGATGAGTGGAGTAGAGGAGTTAATGTCGTTTGTCAGCACGCGCACACTGGTAAAATCCAAGCAGTATCAAGAGAAAGCGACAATAAAACTAATGCCACATTAGCAGTATCTTTATGGGCAATCCTAACACAAAATCAACATTTACTGTAATCGCACAGTGTTTAAATTGTTATCTTAGATGCGTCGCTCATAACAGTTATATCCTTTGCATGATTAGGCCAAATGAAAGAATCGTGGTCATAACCCGGCAACATATACGCTGATGTAGATACCGAAGTGTTCATTTCTGACATCAAACATTTCATGATGAACTTACGTCATAGTCAAGTTCCACAATCAAAGAACATCACTTGAATAGACAGTAAAGGGCAAAAAGTTAATTACTTTTACTAATCGTTTAAGAATAGTTAACAAAATTAACATTGCTTCTATCGTGGTCATAGCGACGTTACTTTAGTAGATTAACATGTGCAATATAAGAGTTTGGCAAGAGGTTCTTATAAATCAACTACCATAACCCGGCAACATGTATGTTTCCTGTACGATTACTGTATTCTCCGTCTGTAGTAGTAGAAACATCCCACATCTGCAGTCAGTCCATTTTCGTTTTTGCCCACTGTGTCTTGTCTTCGCTTCCTCAGGTCCATTCTTGACTTGAGTGTACCGAGTCCTACTTTCTTGAGGTCACCTCGTAGCACGCTTAGCAGATTTATGCAATGACGTCATCTCCTGGCTTTGCATTTGCTGGCTCCTAGTAGAGCGAATTCCAAGGCTCTCTGTGCTGGTGTCTCTTCTGGCATCCTTAGCCTATGGCAAAACATGGTCTAATACTCTGTAACATTATCAATATTGATGTAACTGCATCTTCTGCTTTGCTAATTTACTCTGTCAACACGTCACAATGATTCTGACGCCATTTTATAGAATTTCAGTCGGATAGTGAGAAAACACGTGATTGCGAGATCAAAAATGTGAGTTGCTTTTATAGTTAATAAAACATTTTAACCCTCATATCATATTTGTGTACTGTATTTATCCTAATTAACCCACCGGGCGGGTAGCAGCCATCTCAGGGGGCTGTTGAAATAGGACATAACATACTTAAATATCTTCTTAAATGGACCAGTGACTAAGGTTTCTTAAAGAAAGCAAATGCTACAGAATATACCAGCATGGCTGAAGTGCATCAGTCAGTTCTAGATCACTGCTAGACAGCAATCTATCTGTATCTGCAAACAGTTTGCTCCAGTTAGGGGGTGTGTGGAGTCATAAAAATTGCATGGCCACATTAACAAGAGGCCCAAGGAGCCTATGTCGCTCACCTGGAGCATTACGCATTTTTGTCACAATTGTTGCTGGGTGGTTTAGGAGTAGTCTTCTAAATGAGTTTGTGGAAATTTTTGCAAGTCCAATATGGCCGCCAAACACGCTACATTTTGATTGGTCCACTGCAGCCAAGTGGACGTAGCGCCTTCCCTAGAAAAAACATTAATGGCACTCAGTGCCTAATCATATCTCCCAAATTTCGGCCCAATCCGCTGTGGTTCTGGAGTCAAACCATTTGCCAATCAAGTTCCCTTGAAACAAACTTGGTGCAGCTCTTGCCCTAGATGATATTTCATGCGTTTTGAATTAATCCCCCAAGCGGTTTTGGAGAAGATTTTTAAAGACATTTTAAAGCGGCCAATTTTTTTGACGGATCAACTTCTCTTGAACAAACTTTAATGGCCCTTAGTCCGTAATCATATATCTCAAATTTCGGCCTGACCGCTACAGCGGTTCTGAGGAAGGAGTTGTTTTACCGAAAGCGAGGTCATCCAAGATGGCCGCTGAACCATTTAGTCAATAAAGTTCCCTTGAACAAACTTGGGTCAGCTCTTACCATAGTTCATATTTCATGAGGTCTGAATTGATCCCTCAAACGGTTTTGGCGAAGATTTTTAAAGACATTTCTAAAAATCAGCCGAAATCCAAGATGGCCCCCGGCCAAATTGGCCGATCGGCTTCGTTTGAACAAAATGGAATCTCTATGCCATAATGATGCGTCCTGCCAAATATAATTGAAATCGGCCTAGTAGTTCTCGAGAAGACATTTTAAATTTCCCATTGCTTTAGTATGGGAGCTTTTGGCGGGAAGAAGATCCAAGATCGCCGCCAAACCATTTATCTGACAGTTTCGAAAATTGCGCATTTCAAATCCGAATACCCACAAACCTAAATAAAAACAATTTCGGCCTCAAAGTCCATCAAATAAAAAAATCCAATATGACCACCAAACATGCTATATTTTGATTGGCCTACGGCGGCCATGCTTTTTAACGGATCAACTTCTCTTGAACAAACTTTACTGGCCCTTGGTCCCTAATCATATCTGCCAAATTTTAGCCTGATACCTTCAGCTGTTCTGGAGAAGTTATTTTCGCTAAAACTATGTCAACCAAGGCGGCCGCCGAACCATTTGACCAATCAAGTTCCCCTGAACAAACTTGATTGAACTCTTGCCCTGGATCATATTTCATGAGGTTTCCTTCAATCCCTCAAGCGGTTTCGGAGAAGATTTTTAAAGACGTTTCTAAAACTCGGCCAAAATCTAAGTTAGCCGCCGGCCAAATTGGCCGATCGGCTTCGTTTGAACAAACTTGGATCCCTTTGTCCTAAGGATGCTTCCTGCCAAATATAATTGAAATCGTCCAAGCGGTTCTTGAGAAGTCGTTTTAAAAGTAAAAGTTGATGGACGGACGGACGAACGACGGACGACGGACACACGACGGACGGTCGCCACGACATAAGCTCAATTGGCCTTTCAGGCGAGGTGAGCTAAAAACGGCTTCTGCAGTAGTCTTCAGAAATGTCCATTTGCAGACCAGGAGAAGACTATTTTTGAAAATTTATCACTGAAATGACTGACCCGATAACCGAGCCAGTCATTTCAGTGATAGATTTGCAAAAATAATCTTCTCTTAGTCTGCAAATGGACATTTTCTATGAGAAAATTAAAAATGTTCTGAAACATTTAAGGGTTAAAGGGTTAAATATATCTTGTCAAGTTGTGTAAATTATCAGAGGACGGAAGTTAATTTAATACAGTAGATATGATTTTATTCGATAATAATCATATCTCACTGCTTTCAAACCTATTTCATAGGAATCCACGACGAAACAGTCTATAATTAGACAACGAGACATCGCATAATTGTTAATGACTTATGGGAATATATCCATACCACTTTAGACATTCTGTAGGCATTTTCCCATTCTATAGCTAAGGAAACTATAAATTCTTCTCTGGTTACATGATATGGGCAACCTGGCAGGGAACATCAATGCAACAATCTACGGTGATAATTTACTCAAACAACAAAATCTCGAGGAGCCTTCAACGATGGATATATCATAAGAAGTCATTGATCTGTAAAGCGTTATGATATATAGATCAGGCATTATATAGACAGTACTATGTCTAAGGTTAAACTGATTATTATCTCCGAAAATTAGAATTTTCGCCAATATATCGATGGGTTCCGCTATGCCGTCTGTCTGTCTGTCTGTCTGTCTGTCTGTCTGTCTGTCTATTTATCTGTTTGTCGGCGTCCAATCTCGGTTGAGCTAATATCTCGCCATGGCTTCAACCTATTGGGAGCAAACATGAACACATTTATCAGTATCAGTATCAGGTTCCTTATCTCAAAAGGATGAAGCACAATGAAATTGATGTCATAAGGTCAAATCTCAAGGCCAACGTGACCTTGGTATACAACTCTATCTTTTACGGTCAATTCTTTGTTTGGCTCAACATATTGTCGTATATCTTTGCATGACTTCACCCTATTCGGACTAAACATGGACACATACTTCCATATATCAAACGGATGGAGTGCAATAATACTGACGTCATGAGGTCAAATAATCAAGGTCAGTTTGACCGTGGTATAAAACTATTTTTTGCGGTTACGATTTTGGTTTAGCTCAACATATTGTCTAATATCTCAGGATTGGTTCACTCTATTGGGACTAAACCTGGCCATGTGTTTCATTATATAAAGGGGTGTAGCGCAAAGACTGTGAAGTCATGAGGTCAAAGTTCAGGTTCACTCTGAACTTGGTCTGTAACTCTATTTTTACAGTTAAGCTTTTGGTTTAGCTCAGCATATCATCTTGTATCTCGGCATTGCTTTAGGACTAAAGTTGGATACCGGCTTTCTTATATTAAGGGAATTGATCACAATGATATTGAGTTTATGAGGTAAACGATCACGGTAAGCTTTTCGTTTAGCTCAACATATCGTCTTATATCTTGGCATGGCTTCACCTTATTGGGACTAAGCTTGGACACATGCTTCCTATTATCAAGGGGATGAAGCACAATGATATTGAGGCCAAAGCTCAAGGTCATTGCACCATTTGACTTGCATAAAATGCAGACTAACAGTACTGCTGGATTCTTTTACTTAACTCATATTCGCCTATATTTCAGAATTGAACAAACGATTGGAACTAACCATGGTCATTAATTTACCTCAACCAGTTGAAGTAGCACGAAGACGTTCAGACTTCTGAGGCCAAGGTCATTGTGATCTTGAGACAAATCTAGATTTGCATTTGGAAATGCATAATGCTAAGATTTTCGCCAATATCCCGTCAGTGTAACACTAATGTCTGGTTTGATACCATAAAATGACTTTCAGTCAAGTCATGTTCAAAATATTCAACAAATTGGCGCAACAGCACCCAGTCAAATTAGTTTCAAAATATTCAACAGCTTACCTGTATAGTTTTCTGGTAATTGAGATTCGGAGATTGCATGGATGGATTGATCCCAACACGGGCAATATATGGGTAGCTATGCCACGCCCATCTCAATCTAAGCTCCACCCACACCACGTCCATGTTGGGATCGATCGATCTCTTCGCTCCCTGACTATCAATTTCCAGAAAACTATACATGTAAGCTGTTGAATATTTTGAAACAAATTTGACTGGGTGCTGTTGCTGTCTATGGCAGCAGCAGCGCTCAGTCACATTTGTTTCAAAATATTCAACAGCATATTTATTAAATAGCAAAGACATACAATTTGTACAACGTGTCGGACTATTAAGCATGACGGAATGATTATCACGTCAGCATACACATCAGTTAGTTAATTATGACGTCATATGACGTCAGATGATCGATTGATAAACTTGGAAAAGTCCATAGCAAATACTCATGATGATTGCTATAGTGTGTGTCCATTTGACTGACGGCCTTCTCTTTATTTGTCTAACGGATCGAGGGAAGAGATGAATCCCGCTTCATTAGATAACATTGTTTCAGTCATGAAATGATCTGTGAATGAAATATAAAGAAAGTGTTTTGAGTCATTCCCCGTTACTGTGTTGGTCCATAGGCAATGTAGGAATCCAATTTTAGCCATGCTCCGCCCATCTCTAGACTCTAGACAACCTTCACCCACACTTCGCTGCGTTGGCATCGATCGATCTCTGAACTGTCTGACTATGAATTTCCAGAAAAATATAGAGGTAAGCTGCTGAATATTTGGAAAATAATTTGACTGTGTGCTGTTGCTGCCTAGCATGTCTATTAAATAGTAAAGACATACAATTCGTACAACAAAGCTTAGTACATCATCAGTTAAGTGTTCGTGACAAACCTATCTACGTCATTCATGACGTTACTGATTATAACGCCATCCTACACGTCAGTTGATTATGACGACATAATGATGATGGATAAACTGGAAAGGACCGTTGAGAAATGATTCACATGTTGCACTCTGAAGCCGTATCATCGCGATAATATGACAATCATAGAGATAAGCTGTTGTATATTTCAGATAAATTTAATAAGAACACGATGCTGACAGCAACAGCTACAAGTAATATTGCGTCAATATATTTAGAGAAATATTTGTTAAACTAATGAAGATGGTTTTCTCGCCACTATATGATATGTGTAGGTTTAGCTCATCTTGTCTCTCCGTTGGCAAAAATGCGCTACGGGGATCCGAGGCCAATCATTCTAATCACTCGAGAATCATTCCTCGTCTATCACCGTGAATCAACTCTGACGTAGCAATTTACATGACCGTTTCTATAGTTTCTGATGATCGTGATGATGATGAATTATACACATATGGACCCGATCCTGTGATCATCGTTTTCTCCAAGCTATTAGAGAGTCTCCTGCTACGTGGCTGTATGTCCGTCCACATAACTGTCACAACTACCATGGGGCAAGGAAGCAGATGTAATTTACGTGGGCTAGTAACGTTTATGTCTGGATAAAATGGGACGATTTCCGGATTTATCGATGACAGAATATCAGCCGTGGGGTCCTCATAGCATGGGGACTGATTCAACATCTAGACATTTACTGTGTTAACTTGTGGTGTTCATGTCTATGACAATACTGTGTAAGAGCGTCAGTAATAACAACATCAGTAATAACAACATCAGTAATAACAACATCTGTAATAACAACATCTGTAATAACAACATCAGTAATAACAACATCAGTAATAACGACATATGCAGTAACAACACCAGTAATAACAACACCAGTAATAACAACACTAGTAATAACAACACCAGTAATAACAACATCAGTAATAACAACATATGCAATAACAATACCAGTAATAACAACACCAGTAATAACAACATCAGTAATAACAACACCAGTAATAACAACATCAGTAATAACAACATCAGTAATAACAAAACCAGTAATAACAACATCAGTAATAACAACATCTGTAATAACAACATCTGTAATAACAACATCAGTAATAACATCACCAGTCATAACAACATCAGTAATAACAACATATGCAATAACAATACCAGTAATAACAACACCAGTAATAACAACATCAGTAATAACAACACCAGTAATAACAACATCAGTAATAACAACATATCCAATAACAATACCAGTAATAACAAAACCAGTAATAACAACACCAGTAATAACAACATCAGTAATAACAACATCTGTAATAACAACATCTGTAATAACAACATCAGTAACAACAATACCAGTAATATCAACACCAGTAATAACAACACCAGTAATAACAACATCAGTAATAACAACATATCCAATAACAATACCAGTAATAACAATACCAGTAATAACAACACCAGTAATAACAACATCAGTAATAACAACATCAGTAATAACAACATCTGTAATAACAACATCAGTAATAACAATACCAGTAATAACAACACCAGTAATAACAATACCAGTAATAACAATACCAGTAATAACAACACCAGTAATAACAACATCAGTAATAACAACATCTGTAATAACAACATATGCAATAACAATACCAGTAATAACAACACCAGTAATAACAACATCAGTAATAACAACACCAGTAATAACAACATCAGTAATAACAACATCAGTAATAACAACACCAGTGATAACAACATCAGTAATAACAACATCTGTAATAACAACATCTGTAGTAACAACATCAGTAATAACATCACCAGTCATAACAACATCAGTAATAACAACATATGCAAAAACAATACCAGTAATAACAACACCAGTAATAACAACATCAGTAATAACAACATCAGTAATAACAACATCAGTAATAACAACATCAGTAATAACAACATCAGTAATAACAACATCTGTAATAACAACATCAGTAATAACAACACCAGTAATAACAACATCAGGAATAACAACATATCCAATAACAATACCAGTAATAACAATACCCGTAATAACAACACCAGTAATAACAACATCAGTAATAACAACATCTGTAATAACAACATCTGTAATAACAACATCAGTAACAACAATACCAGTAATATCAACACCAGTAATAACAACACCAGTAATAACAACATCTGCAATAACAACATCTGTAATAACAACATCAGTAATAACAACATCAGTAATAACAACACCAGTAATAACAACATCTGCAATAACAACATCTGTAATAACAAAATCAGTAACAACAATACCAGTAATAACAACACCAGTACTAACAACATCTGCAGTAGCAACATCAGTAATAACAACATCAGTAATAACAACATCTACAGTAGCAACATCACTATAAATAATAGCAGCATCAACACTAACAGTAGATAGGGCCGAACTGTTACAAAGCAGCGGCGGCGGTGGTGGCGGCGACGGCGGCAACGGCAGCAGCAGCAGCAGCAGGAACAGCAGCGGCACCAGCCGCACCACCACCGCCACAACCACCGCCACCGCCACCACCACCACCACCACCACGTCCACCACGTCCACCACGTTATTGTTATTTTCACAAATTCGCTTCTGAATGATAAGACCAGTCACAATGTTTACAGTTCATTGTAAATGTACCGGTATTGAGTCATAACAACTAACAAGCTTGTTTCTGTAAATGTGCTTCAGCGGGTCACCTAATGAAGTAGATTTATGCACGAAAGCTTTGACAAAATTCGATAAAATGTTGTATTTAATGCCACTATCCTTGAATTATCCTATTATTATCACAAGATCAGCACGGACACAATCTAAAATTCTATATGCTTCGTTACATCAGGATCATAATACCTCAAGTTGTCCATTCTATCCATACTGTGATCCAGAGTAAACAGTAAACAAACCTTCACACCAAGTCAGCATAGGTCAAGTTCGTCTCCTAACCATAGCTAGCTGTAGCTAACTAGAATACCAGTCGAACTTCAAATAGTTAACTAGCTAGTCAACTACAGTCAACCGAGCACCCGACCTCGGTTCAGATGGTTAGTCCGATATTTGCGTACATTTCAAAATGGCTGACACCGATCGCTTGCCACGAATAAATGCATATAAAAGTGTAAATATTTCACTAAATAACTTAGGTTTGATGAAATTATGCTTTCCCATTGTATGTTGATGTTCCCAAGCCCATATTCCTTCCCACTTTATGCCAAATGGGCTCTTTTTGACATCTTAGCGGACAAAAATAACCCATTTTCGTAGCTCATTGAAACAGACGACAGAAAGGGATAATGGAGACTGGTACCCGGCTCCAAATTTTCTGCAATAGTAATTGAATGGGGAACCGGGTACAAGCGAACTATACTCGACTAAAATCAAGTTCGACTGGGCATAGCAACTGCGCATGATCAGTAAACCATGAAACTGACTATGGTTAACGAGTCGAACTTGACCATAGACCTCTCCACTTTATTCATCCATGATATGACGTCATAATTAACTATGTGACGTGTAGAATGACATCATAATCAATGCCGTTATTATGACGTCGTGAATAACGTAGATAAGTACGTCAAGAACGCATAATTGAACTAATTTGACTGGGCACTATTGCTGCCTAGTTTCAAAGAATCAAAATATTTCCTGTTATAATTAGATTTCTGTGTTTAATTTCGATGACGATGTCTTTCAATGGTGTTTGCCATTCATTTGGAAATCGGGTGTTGACTGAACCGGAAGACAATCAGACGTATAACAGTCGACGTTGGCAGCTAGAAATATATTATATTACTTCGTGTATAGCTTTAACCATGATCAAATAATATGTCATACCGTATTCTAATGCATCAGTTATCTCGCTCATCCATCCAGTCACCCATGCCACCGCACCCACCCCTCTCTGTCAGTGTCTGACATTTACATTTAACATCAATCAAATCTTATGCCAGATGGATATCTTGTAGGTCACACCGCTAACAAGGAATCGAACCCCCAACTGGCGGCAGCGCCAAGCATAGTAGCCCACAGACGCTTTCACCCCACCAACGCGGCGTTCGACACGCATCCCCCCAAACCACAATACGTGTATAACCGCGAAACACCGGTAATTCTGTTTATTCAAAGTGAGCTTAGAACTACTGTAGACGAAATGTCACTAACAAATCATGCTGCGCTCAACTTCTATTTCCTGTAGCTGACACAATGGACTGTTATAAATTCCTGCTAATGTGCATCCCATATAGTAAGATTAATGTGAGAATATATTATTTATTTCCGGATATAATGGATGAATCCAGTTTTAGCTATGCCCCGCCCATCTGTAGCTAGGCTCCACCGACGCATTGCACGTGTTGGGATCAATCGATCCCTGTACTCTCCGAATCTCAACTCCCAGAAAACTATACAAGTAAGCAGTTGAACCATGTGAAACTAATTTGACTGGGTGCTGCTGCTGCCTATGGTAGAAACAGCAGCCGTAGTTGATTAGTTTCAAAATATTTCAAAATACAACAGAATGTTTCTTAAATAGTAAAGAGCCTTAATTCGTACATCGTGGCGGACTCTAAAGCATATATGACGGACTAAATCGCGTCACTCATGACGTAATTGATTATGACGTCAGCCGACATCTGACGTAGTTGATTATGACGCCATATGATTGACTGACAAACTGGATTCCTCCATTTTTCTTTCCGTTGTGACTCGGCATCAATGGACCAGTAATGTGCTATTGTTAATTCGAGCTAATGCCATCTCGATTAATGGGTTGTTAATCCGTTGTCACAGCTAATGGTAACACGTCTTGGGACCCTTTAGTCATAGAACATAGTCATAGTGCGCATTCACGCTCCCAAGGAGATGTCTTATGGAAATCCGTTCGTCAAACACTCCTTTACTTTTTTTAGTCAAATAATTTCTTCATTTGTCATGGCTAAAATGGCGATTTCTCTATAAGGAGTTACACCAGATACCACTAAATTACCACATAGGTTGCCGATTACTGCCGATAGCACCTGCCTAAAGGCTGTATTCCATAAGCGCGGAAACGGAGACGGAAGCGGTAGGCGGAAGGAAGCGTTACCGTGTGCGGAATTGCCGCGAGGTGTGATTCCATATAAAAGGAGGCGGCATTCGCTTCGTCTGTAAATTCAATTACCATGTGCCTATGCAGTCTAAAATCGTGCAGGAATACCCCTGATATAGCGTCATTTCTTGGAATTCCCTTCGCGGTTGACGCGCCGACAACTTCTGAATCGCTACACGGAGCGGTCAAAATATTCGTTTGCGCGTTCCGTTCCGCGCTTAAGGATTCACACATATTAAAATCAATAGAATCGATTTTGCTGCTTCCGTTTCCGTCTCCGTTTCCGCGCTTATGGACTCCAGCCTTTAGGCGCGGCGGTTTCATGGCTGAATTTACCTGTAATTCTAACATGTCAAAACTCCGTCAAAATCCAATGGACCTTTCCATTTTTAGCCATGCCCCGCCCATCACTAGCTAAGCTCCACCCACACCTCGCCGTGTTTGGATTGATCGATCCCCGAATGCCCTAGCTATCAATTTCCTGAAAACTATACAGGGAAGCTGTTGAATATTTTGTAACTAATTTGACTGGGTGCTGTTGCTGCCTATGGCAGCAACAGCGCCTAGTCAAATTAGTTTCAAAATATTCAACAGAATATTTATTAAATAGTAAAAGCAAACAATTTGTACAACAAGGCATAGACCGTCTTCAAATATGCGTTCGTGACGTACTTATCGACATCATTCATGACGTCATCCATTATGATGTCATTCTACACACCGCGTAGATGATTATGACGTCATATGATGGGTACATACTCGGGAAAGGTGAATTGGGTGAAAGTCGTAAAATTGGCAAAATTATGCTAAATAGCTTCAGTTTATCTGAAAATAGACTGTTGCAATACATTTTTAATTCAGCATGCGAACCTAATAGAAATGGTGTCTGTACCCATGTGTTAAGGACCAAGGAATACAATGAGCATATTGCACATCTTCTAAATGCGTTATATAACACCAATGGACCTTTCCGGTTTTAGCTATGCCCCGCCCATCTCTAACTCAGCTCCACCCACACCTCGCGCGTGTTAGGATCGATCGATCTCTGAACACCCTTGTGGGGGTAAGCATCCACACGAAGAAACAGGTTCACGAATTGGCGGGAGAAGACAGAGAACAGAATAGTACTTGATTAAACTACTGCTAGACCTGAACTAACTTTATTTACAAAGGCGGTATACAATCAAGGCGGTAGATCCCGCACCCCCCCCCCCCACAGATTTAATGACTCTGTTTTACTGTGATTGGCACCCTCTCACAATGTACATGCGCTGGTGTCGTTGCCGCCGTCGCTGCTATCTATACTATGATTTATAGCATTTCCAAAAACCTACACAGGTAAGCTGTTGAATATTTTGAAACTAATTTGACTGGCCGCTGTTGCTGCCTAAGGCAGCAACAGCGCCCAGTCAAATTAGTTTCAAAATATTCAACAGCAAGTTTATTAAATAGCAAAGAATTACAAATATAAGCAATTCATACAACGTGTCGGACCATTTGAGATTTGATGACGATCTATGTGGAACCCTTTGCGACGTAATGATTATGACGTCATCATACACGTGCTGGGCTGAGTATGACGTCATACGGGGTCTGATGATGTATGGATATTCTGGAAAGGTGAATTATATACATTAGCGGATAGCTCCCTCCAGGCACAGCCATTACAGAAATATGGTTCTCGTGGTATAACGTTCCCTCTAAACATGTTAACATGAAGACAAGACATCTGTACCTGATCTAAGGGTGTATAATCCCAGTGCTGACATAATTTCCCAAAATCATCTTCACCACATGGCTTTATGGAGTTAGAACAAGTGGCACCTTTACAGTCATCACAGGCAGATGTGCAACCAAGTACATGTTTCCTGCAGGTAGATCTCTTTGAGTCCCGGGCAGTCTTGCAATTGCACCATAATGCATGTCTGTAGGTGATGATGGCCATATCAGATTTAACAGGAAACATATGTTGGTTGATGACTTTCAACCGTATTTCCACTTAATCCTCCGTCTCGCTACATAACCTGAATTTGGTAGTACACCTTGTAAATATGGGATTGTCTTGTGGGAGTCATGACCCCGCCGGATGTCTCATATTTTCGAGTAAGTCCTCAAAGAATTAAAAAAAAAAAATACCAGGTGAGCTAATGGACCGGATGACATTTCTATTTGTAATATATAACTTAATAATTACATCAGCCGGTGCTGATGATATTGGGCCATCTATGTTTCCTGTAAATAGATGGAGTGCGAATATAGCGCGCTGAAGTTAAATGCGTAAAGTTTTATATCATATTTGAAATAAGCGAATTGATTAGAATAAATCTCACGGTTCTGAATTGATGTGTATTTGGAAATAGTTTGAATGGAAGTTGTTGCTGTTCAGTCGGCACACACTTTTATAATATTCAGCAGTCACTTGGAATGCTAGTTTAGAAAATAAAAGATGTATAATAATCAATGGCACTAGGACTAGGCATTCTAGATTCTCACATGAGAATGGAACAACACCGGATGGCAGTGAGATCATACAGCTCAGGTGCCTATTCACCCTAGCATCCTACATGCTTATCCATCTATAGGCAATGGACAGGACATGGACATTGTAGCGTCCTGTAGGAATTAATAACATAACTGAAATTTGTGTATCAACTATATGTCACTCATACAATGGCGTCCAACAACAACACATTCCCTAATGTTGTTATTTAGCTGACAGATCGCATCAAATCAGAACCAATCGCCACCGCTTTATCTATGGGAGGCATCATCTCCATAGAAGAATAGCACATAGTTTGATTGGTCAGAATGACGTCATGATCAGGAAGAATCTTATTATTACAATAAATATAGAACCTGAGAATCAGAGAATTCAAATAGTATAAAGGATGCAGTTTTATGCTTAGAAAGTTATTCAATCCACCATCGTGAATCACTGAGCGTCACGCTGACGGTCAGAAGTGTGAGTTATTGATTGGCATACTATAGCTCTGTAATACTTCGAGTAGCTTAAGGCACTTAGTTAGTTTCGTACGAGTTAATTGTATTAGTTTGATTATGAGCGATCTTGCTCTCAAATAACCGTTGGTAAATTTGTACAAAGTTCGTTTTAATAAATTCATCAACTTACGTATATGTAAGTCCGGTGTTTGTCAGTTGGTTAGTATAGACCATCAGTAAGAATCTAATCTTGAGTTGAAGGCAACCTTCAATCCTTACCAGGTAATCTTCATCGTCAGATCAGGCCCAGCAGACTCTTATAGAAATATCGTCACTCACCATCTTTGCGACGAGGTGAGCTTAGACTGCTACGTTCCTTCCCCGCCACCGGCTAGCGTGTTGTCGCAGCAACACTCCATGTTTGCTACCGGTGCCGAAGCGGGACCACCGACCCGTTAGTAAGAAGTTGGTACCCGGAGATTGAAAATCTTCAACCTGAAGTCTGTGTAAATCATATGCCACAATGAATCTTTCACAATTTGTACCGTAGCGCGACGACACTACCCTCTGAATCACTATTGGAGAGAAGGACGAGTACCTTCTAACCAGCGTCGATTATATCATACTCATTTGTGCTGTCCTGGGTAACAGCGGCACTTTCGGAAAGTTCGCATAGTACTAGAAGCCAACTTGATATTATTTACAGCTTTTGTCTCAATGCAAACAACACTATGAGATATGCCTTTAAAACGCTAACTTGACGTGTCCAGAATAATAGATTGAGAGTGGTTGCTGGCATGCATATTATAACACTAATATTGTATCGCATGGAGGAAAAATGGATGGATCCGATCTGTCATTCAATTATATGACGTCACAATCAAAATGCGTAATGAATGAAGTATCTAGCTCCGTTGTGAACAAACGTCAGTCAAGTGTACGCATTGTATGCCTTTGATGGCTTTACTATTTAATAAACACCCTGTTGAAAATTTTGGAGCTAATTTGACTTAGTGCTGTTGCTGCCATTGGCAGCAATAACACTCTGTCAAATTAGTTTGACGCTATTCAACGGCCTATCTTTATAATTACCTTGAAAATGGCCTTCCAGGACTTCAGGATTCAAAGTGGATAAATTTATTCCAGCGTAAAATTGGAGCGGAGCCTGGCTAGAAATGGGCAGGACATAGCTAGAAGTGGGCGGGCCTAACTAGAAATTGACGGGGCATAGCTAGGAATTGGCGGGGCATAGCTAGAAATAGCTCCATCTATTGCCAGACTGTCGTGATTATAGCTAGGGATGCTCAGATATGGTCACGTGATTACACGCGCGAAAATGCTCGCATGTACATGAATATATCATGTGTGCATACGGGTGGACATATTACGAACGCATGCATAGGCACGTGATGTCTGTTTGAGAGATAGGGGGGGGGATGGGGTGTGTTTTATGCACACCCTTTTGTCGATAACAATACTAAGAGCTTGGAACACGATCAATTTCCCTTGCATCTACCACGCCGAGTAATCACTTCCTCCAGACGCCATTAGCTGATATCTAAAAAAAATAATGAAGTTTGTAAATGCTATTTTGCAACGATGGCTGGGAAATTACATTGGTCTCATTTAGATTACGGATACGCCCCCTTCTTGCGATCAAGTGTCTTTTAAAATGCCACCATGTAAACCCACATTAGTTATTCTGTGACGGTGTCAGGATTCTTTTATCATAAAGACCAAAGTATGGCGTCTTGTAAAATGTTCTACATAGTATGTCGTGCACACACCTTGGTATTTAGTGAGACTAATTTAGTAAGCATCTCGCACGCTCAAAATTTCATGCACCGGGAATAGTAAGCCGAGAGCAGGGGATATTAAAGTTCTGGTGTCCCATTAAACACAGAAATATTTGCTCAAGATACGAGACGCCTGTTGATTTCTGTACAACGTGCCTAGCATGCAATGCGCTGACTCCATATTCCTTGTAGCTATTGTATGCTATCTTAGTAGACTCCCATGTCTGTATAGATTGGGATTGTTCAAAGAAACTTGAAGACCCCTCCGCACGTGCAATTTGTCATTTGCCAGTTGGATCTTGAAGCGAAAGCACGTATAATATTACTCATGGCTGTACGTTCTACACAATATATTTCAATTCCTGTTCAGCTCAGGTGTATACATTCCCAGGAGACGAGCAAGCTGTTGTATACTTTGATAATAATGTGCTACTACTACTACTACTACTACTACTACTACTACTACTACTACTACTACTACTACTACTACTACTACTACTACAACTACTACTACTACTACTACTACTACTACTACTACTACTACTACTACTACTACTACTACCGCTACCGCTACCGCCACCGCCACCGCTACCGCTACCGCCACCACCACCACCACCACCACTACCACCACTACTACTACTACTACTACTACTACTACTACTACTACTACTACTACTACTACTACTACTACTACTACTACTACAACAACATAATTTTTCTATTAATTGCGGTCTTGTTCAACCGAGATACGCAATGAAAAGCTGAAACGTGTGCATATTGTTGTAGGTTGTGTGGGCACGAGAACCCCGACAATAACCGGGTTTATTTAGACGGACATCTTGTTTTTATGCTAGGCAATGGATTGATGGAAGAATTATAATGAACCAGGAATTGATGAGAATGGAATAGGTACACCATACCGCCATTGGGAACTGATTCATTAATCGGTTTCGTCATAGTCTATTTATTCAATTTGAGGCAAATAGGAATATGAATATTCAAAAAACTGTATTCAGTACATCACAGAAATAATGTTTCCAAAACAGAATAAAACGTACTATTGCATATTTTCCCACATAATTAGATTGAAAGACGGTGCTGCCTAAGCAGCAATGTCTTCCAAAGCAATTATGTTCAAAAATATTCAACAGAACATTTTTTGCATCGTACTCAAAATGATCCTAGGTGTTTATGTTTTTGTTTTGGAAACTAACATGGCCATCCATATCAGTCTTGTTAGTTTACGTTTTGTGCTGAAACCAGCACCTAGTCATAGGTCCAGTCCATGGGTGTGTTAATATTAATACGCGTATACTAAAGCTGAACAACGGGAACCACACATTCTCGCGTTATGGTTGTTGCTCTACAAAATAAAGGTATAGGCTACTAAAGAGACCTGTCCAGTCTTAGCTATGCCACGCCCATCTATATCTAAGCTCCACCCACATCACGCTCGTGTTGGTATCGATCCATCTCTGAACTCACTGACTATCAATTTCCAGAAAACTATGCGAGTAAGGTCTTGAATATTTTGAAACTAATTCGACTTGGCGTTGTTGCTGCCATCCGACATGATGCTGGGCCCTAAGTAGAGAGGAGTTAGGACTGGTGTGGGTCTGGGATAGGGGTGTCACCCTTCCATCAAGCGGGTGTGGTGGGGGGGGGGGGTTGGGGATGTCCGAGTGCCCTCTCCTGGAAATATTCGAAAATGGCATAGATATCTCCTACATTTTGATTGGTAGACTATCTTTATTTTGCTTCTAAATATTTATTAACCTTTCATATAATATAATATGCATTAGGCCAAATCAATTTGGGAAAGCAAAATATGGATTTTGCATCTCAAAAAGTAGAATACAGTGGACTGTAGAGCACTATAGTCCATAAAATGTTGTGTTTATTATATGAATCTAATAATTTACTGCCATAAATATAGTGGTAATAAATAATAATAGTACAATGTTTTTGACCTTTAGTCTAATACTTGTGTTCATGTTAACTCATTTATCATATTGAGCCAAAGGATTTTAAACGTGAAAAAAGGCCATTTACATTGATAGGCATTTTGGTCAGATTTCCATTTTAGTAATTCCTAGATAAAACTAGTATAGCTATAATTCAACACATAGTTAGAAGTTTTCATTTCTCATATGACCATGCCGCCATATTTTCCCAGCTCAATATGATAACTTGGGGAAGGTTTCATGGACAAGGATTTATCATCACATATGGAGAAATAGTAACCAGGTAAACTAGAGTCTTAAAACATGAAACACCGTGCATATGAGAGCTGCCACTGGTAATCAAGGATTTGTACCATTTGAAATCAAAAAACTAAATGGAAAAATTATTGGCAGTTTAAGATTCTGTTGACTATTTAAAAATTAATATATGTCTGGAAGCCGCTGCTATTGTTTTACACGGGATCAATTTCATATTGATATCATAGGATCATACGCTATCCCGGAGAAAATATCATAAATAGTTTACCACATCTCAGAATAGATGACAGATTCTTTCTGGTTCAAGACATATTCTGTATAAAACTAAGTTTTCTGAGAATTGTTGTAGTCTTGGGCACCTACAGCTTCCAGTCAAATTGGGCTCAAAATAGTCGACAACATACCACTATGCGGCATTGGTACACATATGATTGTATGAGGCAGGGAAGGAGTGGGTGGGTGCTTGTTTGCATTTTCAGAAACGCATATGTCTCTAGCAATGTGGGTGCGTCTATAACAGGTATGATTTTTATGCGGTACAGGATGTGTGTTTTAAACCACCCCACCCCCGCGCGGTCCTTGAGTGAGGCCTAAGGAGACTGACTTGCTTGCTTAGCTCTAAGGTCGCCTCTGCATTTAAAGTTTTCTGTTTAGCTTCCTACATATACTAACACTTGCAATACTGAACCCTTCATTATGTACCCAGATTAGCAAGAGAACGGGTGCACATGTAACTGTGATCTCTATAGCAGGATACACTTTCAGCAAATACGTTGTTATTAACAAATACACTTACGACTAGTTCATGTAAAGGTTCTCACATAGTGGCCCGCTATATAGGAGTTAAGTAATTACAGTTTAGCCCTGGCACACATAAATGCGACCTTAACATCAGTACGAAATATTTTAGCTGTCAAAAACAGCGAGTGCTTTCGTGCAGCGTCCGGGATCCGCTACGGAAAGACTTGAATGATTATTTCCGAATTACTAGAAGCAGAGCAAAGATTTAGAGTAATTTCCTGTTCTTGGGGAGTAGAATCCAGCAAGCTTTATTTACGGTTGTAGTTAGCGCAGCGAGGTCGTGCCTGGGCTGGCATCTCGCAAATCTACTCTCGATTCTTGACGTTGATTGCAATAGTAATACTAATAGTAATGATGATGTCTATGTTGATAATGGTAATGGCAATAATAGTGACTATGGCATTGACGATAAAATTGGTGATGCTGACAATGATAATACCAAAAGTGAGGGGGGGGGCGGTAATGATGATAATTTACTAAAGCGTGTTTTTCTATGTGGCGTATAAAAGTTATTATTACCCCTCAGTAATGTCACATGAACAAATGCTGTTATTTGAATGGTTAAGATCAGGGATTGATGATCTGGTATTTCCCAAACGCCTAGGCCGCACGATACACACCCTGCGCTAAAGACTGTTTTAGCTTTACTGCGCAGCTAGCCATAAAGCTCATTATAATAATATGCCTGTCTCTAAAATTGCAGATATGCGCCCGATTTGGCATTTTTGTCAATGATGTGTCTCAATTTTAAAACAACTATACAGGAAAGCTGTTGCATATTTTGAACCTAATTTGATTGGGTACATCCCGCGTGTATTCTGACTTCAGCCAACATCCCACTATATATTTACTACTGTTTAACGTTAACTGGCACCTGTACCAGGAACAGTGCTCTGGTTAAGCTACTATGTCATTGTTTCTCTATTTTGCGTACATAAGTTAATATGTCATTGTTTCTCTATTTGGTGTATATAAGTTAATATGTCATTGTTTCTCTATTTGGTGTATATAAGCTACTATGTCATTGTTTCACTATTTGGCGTATATAAGTTACTATGTCATTGTTTCTCTGTTTGGCGTATATAAGCTACTATGTCATTGTTTCTCTATTTGGTGTATATAAGTTAATATGTCATTGTTTCTCTATTTGGTGTATATAAGTTAATATGTCATTGTTTCTCTATTTGGTGTATATAAGCTACTATGTCATTGTTTCACTATTTGGCGTATATAAGCTACTATGTCATTGTTTCACTATTTGGCGTATATAAGCTACTATGTCATTGTTTCACTATTTGGTGTATATAAGTTAATATGTCATTGTTTCTCTATTTGGCGTATATAAGCTACTATGTCATTGTTTCTCTATTTGGTGTATATAAGTTAATATGTCATTGTTTCTCTATTTGGTGTATATAAGCTACTATGTCATTGTTTCTCTATTTGGCGTATATAAGCTACTATGTCATTGTTTCTCTATTTGGTGTATATAAGCTACTATGTCATTGTTTCTCTATTTGGTGTATATAAGTTAATATGTCATTGTTTCTCTATTTGGTGTATATAAGTTACTATGTCATTGTTTCTCTATTTGGCGTATATAAGTTACTATGTCATTGTTTCTCTATTTGGTGTATATAAGCTACTATGTCATTGTTTCTCTATTTGGTGTATATAAGCTACTATGTCATTGTTTCACTATTTGGCGTATATAAGTTACTATGTCATTGTTTCTCTGTTTGGCGTATATAAGCTACTATGTCATTGTTTCTCTATTTGGTGTATATAAGTTACTATGTCATTGTTTCTCTATTTGGTGTATATAATTTAATATGTCATTGTTTCTCTGTTTGGTGTATATAAGTTACTATGTCATTGTTTCTCTATTTGGTGTATATAAGCTACTATGTCATTGTTTCTCTATTTGGTGTATATAAGCTACTATGTCATTGTTTCACTATTTGGCGTATATAAGTTACTATGTCATTGTTTCTCTGTTTGGCGTATATAAGCTACTATGTCATTGTTTCTCTATTTGGTGTATATAAGTTAATATGTCATTGTTTCTCTATTTGGTGTATATAAGTTACTATGTCATTGTTTCTCTGTTTGGCGTATATAAGCTACTATGTCATTGTTTCTCTATTTGGTGTATATAAGTTACTATGTCATTGTTTCACTATTTGGCGTATATAAGTTACTATGTCATTGTTTCTCTATTTGGTGTATATAAGTTACTATGTCATTGTTTCACTATTTGGCGTATATAAGCTACTATGTCATTGTTTCACTATTTGGTGTATATAAGTTAATATGTCATTGTTTCTCTATTTGGCGTATATAAGCTACTATGTCATTGTTTCTCTATTTGGTGTATATAAGTTAATATGTCATTGTTTCTCTATTTGGTGTATATAAGCTACTATGTCATTGTTTCTCTATTTGGTGTATATAAGTTAATATGTCATTGTTTCTCTATTTGGTGTATATAAGTTACTATGTCATTGTTTCTCTATTTGGCGTATATAAGTTACTATGTCATTGTTTCTCTATTTGGTGTATATAAGCTACTATGTCATTGTTTCTCTGTTTGGCGTATATAAGCTACTATGTCATTGTTTCTCTATTTGGTGTATATAAGTTAATATGTCATTGTTTCTCTATTTGGTGTATATAAGTTACTATGTCATTGTTTCTCTGTTTGGCGTATATAAGCTACTATGTCATTGTTTCTCTCTTTGGTGTATATAAGTTACTATGTCATTGTTTCACTATTTGGCGTATATAAGTTACTATGTCATTGTTTCTCTATTTGGTGTATATAAGTTACTATGTCATTGTTTCACTATTTGGCGTATATAAGCTACTATGTCATTGTTTCACTATTTGGTGTATATAAGTTAATATGTCATTGTTTCTCTATTTGGCGTATATAAGCTACTATGTCATTGTTTCTCTATTTGGTGTATATAAGTTACTATGTCATTGTTTCTCTGTTTGGCGTATATAAGCTACTATGTCATTGTTTCTCTATTTGGTGTATATAAGTTAATATGTCATTGTTTCTCTATTTGGTGTATATAAGTTACTATGTCATTGTTTCTCTGTTTGGTGTATATAAGTTAATATGTCATTGTTTCTCTGTTTGGCGTATATAAGCTACTATGCCATTGTTTCTCTATTTGGTGTATATAAGTTAATATGTCATTGTTTCTCTATTTGGTGTATATAAGTTACTATGTCATGGCACCATTGCTCAGATGTACAGATTACGTGTGTCAATATACTCGTAGTGAGTTACTATGATATTGTTTCTTTATTTGGCGTATATAAGTTACTATGTCATGGCACCATTGCTCAGATGTACAGATTACGTGTGTCAATATACTCGTAGTGAGTTACTATGATATTGTTTCTTTATTTGGCGTATATAAGTTACTATGTCATGGCACCATTGCTCAGATGTACAGATTACGTGTGTCAATATACTCGTAGTGAGTTACTATGATATTGTTTCTTTATTTGGCGTATATAAGTTACTATGTCATGGCACCATTGCTCAGATGTACAGATTACGTGTGTCAATATACTCGTAGTGAGTTACTATGATATTGTTTCTTTATTTGGCGTATATAAGTTACTATGTCATGGCACCATTGCTCAGATGTACAGATTACGTGTGTCAATATACTCGTAGTAAGTTACTATGTCATGACACCATTGCTCAGATGTACAGATTACGTGTGTCAATATACTCGTAGTAAGTTACTATGTCATGACACCATTGCTCAGATGTACAGATTACGTGTGTCAATATACTCGTAGTAAGTTACTATGTCATGACACCATTGCTCAGATGTACAGATTACGTGTGTCAATATACTCGTAGTGAGTTACTATGATATTGTTTCTCTATTTGGCGTATATAAGTTACTATGTCATGACACCATTGCTCAGATGTACAGATTACGTGTGTCAATATACTCGTAGTGAGTTACTATGATATTGTTTCTCTATTTGGCGTATATAAGTTACTATGTCATGGCACCATTGCTCAGATGTACAGATTACGTGTGTCAATATACTCGTAGTGAGTTACTATGATATTGTTTCTCTATTTGGCGTATATAAGTTACTATGTCATGGCACCATTGCTCAGATGTACAGATTACGTGTGTTAATATACTCGTAGTGAGTTACTATGTCATGGCACCATTGCTCAGATGTACAGATTACGTGTGTCAATATACTCGTAGTGAGTTACTATGTCATGGCACCATTGCTCAGATGTACAGATTACGTGTGTCAATATACTCGTAGTGAGTTACTATGTCATGGCACCATTGCTCAGATGTACAGATTACGTGTGTCAATATACTCGTAGTGAGTTACTATGTCATGGCACCATTGCTCAGATGTACAGATTACGTGTGTTAATATACTCGTAGTGAGTTACTATGTCATGGCACCATTGCTCAGATGTACAGATTACGTGTGTCAATATACTCGTAGTGAGTTACTATGTCATGGCACCATTGCTCAGATGTACAGATTACGTGTGTCAATATACTCGTAGTGAGTTAATATGTCATGGCACCATTGCTCAGATGTACAGATTACGTGTGTCAATATACTCGTAGTGAGTTACTATGTCATGACACCATTGCTCAGATGTACAGATTACGTGTGTCAATATACTCGTAGTGAGTTACTATGTCATGGCACCATTGCTCAGATGTACAGATTACGTGTGTCAATATACTCGTAGTGAGTTAATATGTCATGGCACCATTGCTCAGATGTACAGATTACGTGTGTCAATATACTCGTAGTGAGTTAATATGTCATGGCACCATTGCTCAGATGTACAGATTACGTGTGTCAATATACTCGTAGTGAGTTAATATGTCATGGCACCATTGCTCAGATGTACAGATTACGTGTGTCAATATACTCGTAGTGAGTTAATATGTCATGGCACCATTGCTCAGATGTACAGATTACGTGTGTCAATATACTCGTAGTGAGTTACTATGTCATGACACCATTGCTCAGATGTACAGATTACGTGTGTCAATATACTCGTAGTGAGTTACTATGTCATGGCACCATTGCTCAGATGTACAGATTACGTGTGTCAATATACTCGTAGTGAGTTACTATGTCATGGCACCATTGCTCAGATGTACAGATTACGTGTGTCAATATACTCGTAGTGAGTTACTATGTCATGGCACCATTGCTCAGATGTACAGATTACGTGTGTTAATATACTCGTAGTGAGTTACTATGTCATGGCACCATTGCTCAGATGTACAGATTACGTGTGTTAATATACTCGTAGTGAGTTACTATGTCATGGCACCATTGCTCAGATGTACAGATTACGTGTGTTAATATACTCGTAGTGAGTTACTATGTCATGGCACCATTGCTCAGATGTACAGATTACGTGTGTCAATATACTCGTAGTGAGTTACTATGTCATGGCACCATTGCTCAGATGTACAGATTACGTGTGTTAATATACTCGTAGTGAGTTACTATGTCATGGCACCATTGCTCAGATGTACAGATTACGTGTGTTAATATACTCGTAGTGAGTTACTATGTCATGGCACCATTGCTCAGATGTACAGATTACGTGTGTTAATATACTCGTAGTGAGTTAATATGTCATGGCACCATTGCTCAGATGTACAGATTACGTGTGTTAATATACTCGTAGTGAGTTACTATGTCATGGCACCATTGCTCAGATGTACAGATTACGTGTGTTAATATACTCGTAGTGAGTTAATATGTCATGGCACCATTGCTCAGATGTACAGATTACGTGTGTTAATATACTCGTAGTGAGTTACTATGTCATGGCACCATTGCTCAGATGTACAGATTACGTGTGTCAATATACTCGTAGTGAGTTACTATGTCATGGCACCATTGCTCAGATGTACAGATTACGTGTGTTAATATACTCGTAGTGAGTTACTATGTCATGACACCATTGCTCAGATGTACAGATTACGTGTGTCAATATACTCGTAGTGAGTTACTATGTCATGACACCATTGCTCAGATGTACAGATTACGTGTGTCAATATACTCGTAGTGAGTTACTATGTCATGGCACCATTGCTCAGATGTACAGATTACGTGTGTCAATATACTCGTAGTGAGTTACTATGTCATGGCACCATTGCTCAGATGTACAGATTACGTGTGTCAATATACTCGTAGTGAGTTAATATGTCATGGCACCATTGCTCAGATGTACAGATTACGTGTGTCAATATACTCGTAGTGAGTTAATATGTCATGGCACCATTGCTCAGATGTACAGATTACGTGTGTCAATATACTCGTAGTGAGTTAATATGTCATGGCACCATTGCTCAGATGTACAGATTACGTGTGTTAATATACTCGTAGTGAGTTACTATGTCATGGCACCATTGCTCAGATGTACAGATTACGTGTGTCAATATACTCGTAGTGAGTTAATATGTCATGGCACCATTGCTCAGATGTACAGATTACGTGTGTCAATATACTCGTAGTGAGTTACTATGTCATGGCACCATTGCTCAGATGTACAGATTACGTGTGTCAATATACTCGTAGTGAGTTAATATGTCATGGCACCATTGCTCAGATGTACAGATTACGTGTGTCAATATACTCGTAGTGAGTTAATATGTCATGGCACCATTGCTCAGATGTACAGATTACGTGTGTCAATATACTCGTAGTGAGTTAATATGTCATGGCACCATTGCTCAGATGTACAGATTACGTGTGTTAATATACTCGTAGTGAGTTACTATGTCATGGCACCATTGCTCAGATGTACAGATTACGTGTGTCAATATACTCGTAGTGAGTTAATATGTCATGGCACCATTGCTCAGATGTACAGATTACGTGTGTCAATATACTCGTAGTGAGTTACTATGTCATGGCACCATTGCTCAGATGTACAGATTACGTGTGTTAATATACTCGTAGTGAGTTAATATGTCATGGCACCATTGCTCAGATGTACAGATTACGTGTGTTAATATACTCGTAGTGAGTTACTATGTCATGGCACCATTGCTCAGATGTACAGATTACGTGTGTTAATATACTCGTAGTGAGTTACTATGTCATGGCACCATTGCTCAGA
This sequence comes from Chaetoderma sp. LZ-2023a, assembly GCA_034401795.1. Lineage (NCBI taxonomy): Eukaryota > Metazoa > Mollusca > Caudofoveata > Chaetodermatida > Chaetodermatidae > Chaetoderma > Chaetoderma sp. LZ-2023a. The sequence goes on from CM067374.1 coordinate 22,583,649, forward strand.
TGTACAGATTACGTGTGTCAATATACTCGTAGTGAGTTACTATGTCATGGCACCATTGCTCAGATGTACAGATTACGTGTGTTAATATACTCGTAGTGAGTTAATATGTCATGGCACCATTGCTCAGATGTACAGATTACGTGTGTTAATATACTCGTAGTGAGTTACTATGTCATGGCACCATTGCTCAGATGTACAGATTACGTGTGTTAATATACTCGTAGTGAGTTACTATGTCATGACACCATTGCTCAGATGTACAGATTACGTGTGTCAATATACTCGTAGTAAGTTACTATGTCATGACACCATTGCTCAGATGTACAGATTACGTGTGTTAATATACTCGTAGTGAGTTACTATGTCATGACACCATTGCTCAGATGTACAGATTACGTGTGTTAATATACTCGTAGTGAGTTACTATGTCATGACACCATTGCTCAGATGTACAGATTACGTGTGTCAATATACTCGTAGTGAGTTACTATGTCATGACACCATTGCTCAGATGTACAGATTACGTGTGTTAATATACTCGTAGTGAGTTAATATGTCATGGCACCATTGCTCAGATGTACAGATTACGTGTGTCAATATACTCGTAGTGAGTTACTATGTCATGACACCATTGCTCAGATGTACAGATTACGTGTGTCAATATACTCGTAGTGAGTTACTATGTCATGACACCATTGCTCAGATGTACAGATTACGTGTGTTAATATACTCGTAGTGAGTTAATATGTCATGGCACCATTGCTCAGATGTACAGATTACGTGTGTCAATATACTCGTAGTGAGTTACTATGTCATGACACCATTGCTCAGATGTACAGATTACGTGTGTCAATATACTCGTAGTGAGTTACTATGTCATGACACCATTGCTCAGATGTACAGATTACGTGTGTCAATATACTCGTAGTGAGTTAATATGTCATGACACCATTGCTCAGATGTACAGATTACGTGTGTCAATATACTCGTAGTGAGTTACTATGTCATGGCACCATTGCTCAGATGTACAGATTACGTGTGTTAATATACTCGTAGTGAGTTGATTCCTTAATGCATCACCAAGGAACACGTCTAGAAGTTACTTAGTCCTCTAGGAATCCACGCATTGTTAGTTCACGGTCGGTTGCGAGTAACCTGCCATGCGATATATGCACACTATGCCTGATCACAAACACCGATATTTCGTTAATGGACAATTGGGAGATCCGATATTTCACCCACATATCTGACGTCATAATCAAATAGTCAAATGTTAGCCGACATCGCACTCTAAATGACGTATCGCCGTCAAGAAAATCGATAGATCCGTCACGAGAATGCGTGGATTGTATGTTTTTGATAAATTTACTGTTTAATAATAAGCATTTTGTTGAATATTTTGAACCTAATTTAACTGGGAGCTGTTGTTGAGATATGCAACAACAGCCCACAGTAAAATTAGTTTCAAATTATTCAACAGATTGCTATATAGTTACCTTGAAATTTATATTCTGTGAAGGTATCAGTTTCAAATCGTTTCCAAAAAAGCTAGAAATGAATCCCTCTATTAATATACATTGTAAGAAAGAACAATTGTAGTGATTTATTGTGAGTGTTTTGAACGTCTCTGTAACTGATGTTTGATGATTTAAAGATAAATGATTATAATGTAAAATCGATATGACTTGTCGATCATATTGTATGATAGTGGTGACTAGACCACTACGAGCCCATCCTTATGCACTGACAGTATTATTCACATTCACTGCTTAGAACTGTCAAACAGGTGCTTATTTGAGTAACCGACTGGCCGACCGGCGAACTACTAACGACCCAAATGCATCCTTTCATTGCTTCTTAAATAGAATACCGTGACGTCATAGTGTTTGCTCCATCACGTCAGAAGCATTGACTGTTGTTATATAATTAGTCAAATAATTCAATTTTAATCTATAATGAAGCTGATAAATAACTAAAATTAATTGTTACATAAATACAAATGTTGATTCGCGCTGGAGACACTTGAAAGGCCTACTGCTAAGTCAAGTCAAGCATTGCGTGGAAACTATGGGGACGTGATGCGCGTGTTCCATGAAGCCAATGCAATGAACAGGTACCACATACAAATAGCGTCGTTAGAAACAGGACTTCTCCCAGAAGTTACCTCTGACATAAACTACAGATATTAACAAACAAACTAAGAGAGTATGACCGATACGACGCTATCGATGATACTATTAGAACGTAGCTATAAGACTGCTGTGGAAGAACAGAAGGGTAATCATTATATTGCTACAATACTAGAATGCTGCTGCCGCTAATAAATGCGAATTTGTACATGGAATTCGGCATTCATATGCGGCCCTTCCGTTAAGAGCGCCAGTTACATTACGCGCAAATAAAGTTAACTGGGAGGAAGGCTATGCGAGAATCAAACGATGGAATAGATCCTTATTTGTGACGAAGTATTTTATTGTTTAAAAACCACTCACCTACCGTGTGAAATTATTTATTAGCGTAATCTAAAATAAGACAAAGCCTGCTTGTACGGTGAAATTTAACAAATGTCAATGAGAGGAGTAGCGTCTTGATCCAATAATAATGTATTGGGGTTAAATGTCTGACGCTAGCAACAACGATAGCCGTTCACCGTGATAGGCCGAAGACGACAGAAATAGCAGGGGCAAGTGAATTGTGGATACTTAATCCACGACAGTCTCTTAATTACAGCAGACGAAATTTGGAATTCCGATATGCTAAATCCTGCAATGATAAATATTCGTGAACCGCAGATATTACCCAAATGATCATCTTCCACACCCCACGACATTAAATGAAACCAGCGCTTAAAGAATTTGTAAACCGAGCTCTGGAACAAATTGGGGATAATTAATATATGCCCCTTGGAGAGATAGAAGAGATGACGGTATCATCTGACCTTGAAATTCTCGACCACAAGGACGTTATATGCCCCTTGGAGAGATAGAAGAGATGAAGGTGTCATCTGACCTTGAAATTCTCGACCACAAGGACGTACATCCACTAACGCCGATATTCCGAACATCATTATCGCCATAATTAGCAAACGATCAATACAACTGGTTCGTGCCCCGTATGGCAAGAATAACATTTGAAAGGTAGATGGGCCGAATGTTGGCAGAAGTGGACGCCTTGAACCGAACATACACCTGCAATTCACCTTTCCAGAGTATCCACCCATCATATGACGTCATAATCATCATCATAAAATACAGGACATAAGCCACTGGCTTGTTATTGACCCGTTCAGATGGAGTCTATTTTGCTTGGGCTTTTAAAACATAGTTGTTTATGTAGGCCATATACCCACTGTTCAACACAGATATGTTTTAATCAAATAAGAATTTCATGCCTCTAAAATGTATGTTCAATTTGGTTTTGAATGTGTCAAGAGTTGATGCCTCAGCAACTAGGGCTGGCAATGAGTTCCACGATGATACTGTTCTATTCGAGGAAAAGTTTCTACGGATATCTGTATTGCTATGATTTGTGCTGAGTTTGTGTTTGTGTCCTCTGGTGTGTGTAATTGAGGCGATTTCAAAGAAGATATTATTGTTTATGTTATATTTATCATTAACAAACTTATATATTTCTATTAGATCACCACGTCATAATCAACTACGTGACGTGGAGAATGACATCATAATGAATGACGTCATGAATGACGTAGATAAGTACGTCACGAACACATATTTGAAGACAGACTATGTGTTGTTGTACAAATTGTATTTGTTTACTATTTAAAAAATGTTCTGTTGCATATTTTGAAACTAATTTGACTGGGCGCTGTTGTTGCCATAAGCAACAACAGCACCCAGCCAAATTAGCTACAAAATATTCAACAGCTTTCCTGCATAGTTTTCACGAAATTGATAGTTAGGGCATTCGGGGGTCGATCAATCCCAACACGGCGAAGTGTAAGTGGAGCTTAGCTAGAGATGGGGGGGGGGGGAATAGCTAAAAATGGAATGGTCCATTGAGCCGAATCAAGAGACATTGTACATGTATGTGAGAATCTGACCGCCAATTTCGATAACAGTTAATACGAGCGGGTGATCTAAAAGAAATGGGATTTACGGCGAGCTAAAGTCTGGTGGCAAGATACCCATCCACGATGACCATGGAAGTCTTACTCATGAGTGATTCAAAGGTAAGACACCCATCCACGGCGACCATGCTAGTCTTACTCATGAGTGATTCAAAGGTAAGATACCCATCCACGGCGACCATGGAAGTTTTATTCATGAGTAATTCAAAGGTAAGACACCAATCACCGATGACCATGGAAGTCTTACTCATGAGTGATTCAAAGGTAAGACACCCATCCACGGCGACCATGGAAGTCTTATTCATGATTGATTCAAAGGTAAGATACCCATCCACGATGACCATGCTAGTCTTACTCATGAGTGATTCAAAGGTAAGACATCCATCCACGGCGACCATGGAAGTCTTACTCATGAGTGATTCAAAGGTAAGACACCCATCCACGATGACCATGCTAGTCTTACTCATGAGTGATTCAAAGGTAAGACACCCATCCACGACGACCATGGAAGTCTTACTCATGATTGATTCAAAGGTAAGACACCTATCCACGATTACCATGGAAGTTTTACTCATGAGTGATTCAACGGTAAGACACCCATCCACGGCGACCATGGAAGTCTTACTCATGATTGATTCAAAGGTAAGATACCCATCCACGTCCACCATGGACGTATTACTCATGATTGATTCAAAGGTAAGATACCCATCCACGATGACCATGGAAGTCTTACTCATGAGTGATTCAAAGGTAAGATACCCATCCACGGCGACCATGGAAGTTTTATTCATGAGTAATTCAAAGGTAAGACACCAATCACCGATGACCATGGAAGTCTTACTCATGAGTGATTTAAAGGTAAGACACCCATCCACGGCGACCATGGAAGTCTTATTCATGATTGATTCAAAGGTAAGATACCCATCCACGATGACCATGCTAGTCTTACTCATGAGTGATTCAAAGGTAAGACACCCATCCCCGATGACCATGCTAGTCTTACTCATGAGTGATTCAAAGGTAAGACACCCATCGACGATGACCATGGAGGTCTTACTCATGAGTGATTCAAAGGTAAGATACCCATCCACGATGACCATGGAAGTCTTACTCATGAGTGATTCAAAGGTAAGATACCCATCCACGGCCACCATGGACGTCTTACTCATGATTGATTCAAAGGTAAGATACTCATCCACGATGACCATGGAAGTCTTACCCATGAGTGATTTCTAAATGTATGTCATTAGAAGCAAATACAACAACATATAGTCAGAAGACCGGTGAACATTGATAGCGACATCCTTGCCATACTTTCATATCTGAATACAAATGAGCCTTAGTTTCAGGAGAATTAACTAGTCTGAGGAAACTCATATGCACATATATCAGCCGTGCATACTTCCCTAGTCGGCACAATAAAACCATGAGCAATTCCACGTCGTCTTATATCCGTTAATGACACAGCGGCGCAGTCCCAATGCCAGACCGTTCATTTTCATTGTTGACGAAACACTGCCGCCTTTGTTATCCTGTACAATAATTTTCTGGCGGGATCGCTTCCGCCTGAGCGCGTGAGTTTCCGCTGGCACTGGCCATCCGTAGAACCTCTCTAGCACTTCGAGTTACTGATTGCATTTCATTGTCAGGAAGCAAACGATAATAAATGGTCTAGGATTAACCACTGACCCTCTAGCGTAAATGCTCGTCTTCATTACACGATCGTGTTGGCGCTACGCTGACTATGTTTCAATCAGTTCGACTCTCAGTCAATCAAATCAGATGGATATTTTAAAACTAATTGGAGTGGAATCTGTTGTTACAATAGAGGGATCCATTTCTAGCTATGCCCCGCTCATTTCTAGCGCTGCCCCGCCCATTTCTAGCTATGCCCCGCCCATTTCTAGCTATGCCCCGCCCATTTCTAGCTAAACTCCGCCCAAGCTTTGCCCGTGTTGGGATTGGTTGAACTCTGAATTCCCAGAATACCCATATCAAGCTAGCTATACAGGTAAGATGTTGCATATTTTGAAACTAATTTGACTGGGTACAGTTCCTGCTTATGGCAGCAACAGCGTCCGGACAAATTTGTTTCAAACCAATCAAAAGAATGTTTATTAAATAGTAAATCCATCAAAGACATACAATTCGTACGCATGACATACTTTTAAACATTCATAACGGACGTTGATACGTCATTCATTACGCATTTTAATTGTGACGTCAGTATGCATAAGATGTAATTGATTATGACGTCATTAGTTGAGTTACGGATGGATCTATCCCGATTGGCAGCCACGGCTTCCGGTCCAACGAGTTTCGAGCACGTGACCAGGTATTTGAACACGGCATTGAGGGGATAAAAAGGTATCTCTTACTCCTATTCGGGTGTGGGGCTTGGGGGAAGCATTGATATCATGTGTTCACGTGCCAAGTTTGAAACGATTCCATAAAGGCGTACTAGCACTATGCTATGGAAATCAGGTATGGATTGAAATGCAATTGCTTCAGAACAGATAGCTCTGGTGATTACGGACCGTTTTGGCTAAAACAAACACTGCCACTGTATTGTATCAGGATGTTCATATGACTACTTTAAAGCGAATCAATATATGGCTTCTAGAGTTGTGTTCAAGAAAACAGAGTTTTGGACACATGTTTTATGAAGAGATATAACTCAACTGGTATGACTGGCTCGATTATCGAGCCATGCAGTTATTCTAGCGGTAAATCTTCAAGAGTTTTCTAGTCCATTCAATATACTGATAGAGCAACCAGAAATTGTAATAGAATCTTTTCCTCACTATGCATTTCAGAAAAGTCCCTGGATTAACATATTCAGTCTAGAAAAATCTATGCACGGGAAATACGCCCAATTTGCATATATTCAAAGTGGCCGTCAAAATACTGTTATTTGGTAATATTTTCTCTGGTTTAAATGCTAAACTTTAGTTTTAGAGGACGATAAACCTATTCATATACATCCTAGCCTGAATGGATAACTGTTTCCATTGAGAAAAATTCAATATGGCGGCTGTAATTGCTTTTATATGTGTATTTCCGGTGTTTCACGTGATATAGCCTATTCGACTGATTAATAAGGAAGATTTATGAAATCTCGTCTCAAGGAAACTTGTTTTAACTAGATTTTATCTAACTGATTATCTGTCTATATGAAGACCATTTCAAAATAGTATGCAAAAGAAAATGACGGGACAGAGAAGTAATTCAAGCATAAGTCACATTGCGCATGCAATACTCCTGCAGTGCAAAGACGAAACTAGCGGTATGCTTTCTTCTCGCAAGGACACTTGTATCTTAACTAGATATTATCTGAAATGAAGACAGTGGATCTTTAGCGACGAGAGTGGATATATTGTAACCTGTAAGTGACGTTATCCGATTACTACATGTAAGCTAATGGACTAACACTTGGAGATCGAATCAACCGAAATGGTGCTCGCCCTGTGAAGATCCGCCAGGAAGATGCAGCGCCGGGCTCCACGCCTCGAAGGAGCCCACCTTCAGCTACAGGAGGTCCCATCAACTCGTCTTGTGGAGCCAGTGGACGAGGATGGAGCGCTACTGGCCAACCGAGAAGACCAAACCCAAAGAGAACCCCAGTATCAACATAATGCACAGGAATGCAGAAGGGGTTACCAACAAGAAATCAGAGCTCGAACAGTTCCTATACGAAAACAACATTGATATCTGCTGCATCCATGAGACGCGCCTGCAAGAAGGAAAACCATTTAAGATCATAGGTTACCAGATTTTCCGGTGTGATCGAAGAGGGAGAAAGAAAGGCGGGGTGATCACCTTGGTCCGGAACAGCGTGAACGCCAGCCAGATCAAAACCTTTATGGAAGGGGGAGAATATATCAAGATCACGGTAACAACCAGCACCTCTGTGATTGACATTGTTAATTATTACTGCCCTAATAACAAGAATCTCTGACCTGACACAATCCAGGTCCCGGACTGCCACTTCCTCATTGCGGGAGACTTTAATAGCCAGTCCCAGAGCTGGGGATACAGAACACTTGATAAACTATGAGAAGACATTGAAGCATGGCAAGATGAAAAGCCCCGTTTACTTGTAAACGATCCCACAGATCAGCCTACCTTCTATTCACGCTTGTGGCACTCGACAACAATGCCGGACTTGGCATTTTGTACAGAAGACATTCACAGAAACCTCAGTAGAGTGGTCGGATCGCGGTTAGGAGGAAGCGACCACCGCCCAGTCCTCCTCTCTCTTTCTGGAAGTATTTCGACAAGTTCACCTCAACATCCAAGGTGGAACTACAAAAAGGCAAATTGGAGTCTGTTCTGCATTCGTTCCAATGAGCTTACCCAAAATATAGCAGTAGAAGGGAGAAACATCAACAATGTGGTCAAGGAATTTAATTCAAGTATCCTCAAGGCTGCCAACGAAGCGATTCCTCGAGGGGTCAGGAAAAACTACAGCCCCTACTGGACAACAGAACTGCACGCAGCACATGATAAACTAGACAAGGCCAGAGAAGATGCAGAGGGTAATCCCTGTCATGAAAACCACTTCACGCTACAACAAACTAAAGCCAGGTGGTTTTTTTGCGCATGCGCCAGTATAGGCAGCATAAGTTATTTCTCTGTCAAAATTGTGCAAAATTTTACAGTTTTAACTCTAGTCGTGTAGATTAATTTAAGTATATCATGTGTCTAAGTGACTCAACATTCCATTTTTCATATCTTCGGTGTGTTATGATATTCGGATTACTGGTAGTTAACGTGAAAAGTTTTAGTACTGCTAGACATGACTTTAGATATAGACCGCCATTACTAGAAAGTTGGCAGGCTGAGTACAACTCAAGTGTATTGTGCAATTGTATAGACCACTCAGCAATGATTAGCTATACCTCTGACGAATTGAAGTCCATTCACCACTCAGTGCGGAACAAAGGCTCACTTCGTCGGTTGGACAATAACTCATATAATCTACTTCGTAACGGTGGAATAGCTGTTGCTCGCCCCACCAGGCGTGGGTGTAGATCTGGCAGGAGGGTAAAAACGCGCACTACACATGCTACAACGAAAACAAATCATGTGACTGCTCCATCTCGACAATTCTCACCATGTGTAAAAGTGGGACTTTGGAACGCCCAGTCGTGTAGAAATAAATGTATCGCGACTCTTGAAATGATTGTCGATGAAAAACTTGACATATTGGTTTTAACAGAGTCGTGGCTACAGAAATCTGGTGACGAATCAAAGATCGCGTCAATCACTCCAGACGGTTATGTTCTCAAGCAGCGCCCTCGATCATCACGCGGAGGTGGCATAGCCATTATCTATAAAGACAATCTAAAGATCAAAATCTGCAGTGACACGGTGGCAGAGTATCAGTCATTTGAGTCATTTGAATACATACTTACACACGGTCAGTTATCAACCCGCTTCCTATGTTTGTATCGGCCACCTTCTTCGAAAAGGAACAAACTCACTAGTACACTATTCCAGAGCGAAATATCCACTCTGATGGACATCGTCTGTGTCAAAAATGGTAATCTAGTTATCCTTGGTGATATAAATGTTCATTTTGATGACAAGGACCATTTTGAAACTAAAAAGATGCTTAAGCTATTGTCAATTCATGGCTGTCGGCAACACGTCAACGAGCCCACTCATAAGAATGGGCACATTATTGACTGGGTAGTAAGCCGAGAATCTGATAATGGTGTACAGAATGCATTAGTGAAGGACCTCCAAATGTCCGATCATCAGTTAGTAATCGTTAATCTCAGTACTATTAAGGCATCTCTACCTGTCGTATCCATACCCTGTAGAAACCTCAAGAAAATTGACATGTCTGCTTTCCGTCACGACCTTGAGTGCTCTGTATTGATAACATCGCCACCACCTGACTGTGAACGTCTTGCTAACCTTTATAACACAGAACTAGTACGTCTTCTAGACGTGCATGCTCCTGAGAAGTTAAAAACAATTCCTCAGAGACAACAGTCGCATTGGCTTTTTACACCCGAGGTTGCAATAGCCAAATCAAACAGACGAAAGGCGGAGAGACGATGGAGGAAATCAAATCTAGAAGTACATCGTCAGATTTATGTTGATGCGAGAAACATCGTCACTAAGACTGTTGCGAGTGCTAAACAATCCTTTTTTAATGATAAGATTCTAGAAAGCAAGTCTAACCCTAAGGAATTGTACAATACAATGTTTGCCTTATTGGGTAAGAAAAGAGATTGTTCTCTACCACATGGTGATGATCCTACAATGATCGCCCGCTCATTTTCTGACTTCTTTCATGACAAGATCGAGGATATCCGTACACAATTGCAACAGTCAAATGATTCAGCTGCGTTTCTCTCCAATCAAACCATGTTCACTCATAAAACTTTTGACAATTTCACTTCATTTTCTGAAAGCGATATAATGGCTCTTTTAAAGGAATTAAAACCAACATTTTGTACTCTCGATCCCATTCCTACGAAAATCGTGCTTGAAAACATTGACATCTTGCTCCCAACAATAACTATGCTGGTTAATTCCAGCTTAGAATCTGGCCTCATGCCAATGACAATTAAGCGGGCAGTTGTCAAACCACTGTTGAAGAAGTCTGGCCTAGACGAAGATACTCTAAAAAACTATAGACCTGTCTCGAACCTGCCTTTTATGTCTAAGCTAATCGAGAAGGCGGTGTTCAAAAGATTATCAGCTCATGTAAGTGACAATGCGTTATATGAACCGTTTCAGTCAGCGTACCGTCAGCGTCATAGCACGGAGACTGCTCTATTATGCGTCCTCAATAATATTCGAGAGGCGGTAGACAGAGGTAATGTGTCATTGTTGCTACTCCTTGACCTCAGTGCCGCATTTGATACGATAGACCATCATTTACTTATGTCAAAATTGAGTAGTGTATTTGGTTTACAAGGCACTGTCTGGAACTGGTTTCACTCATATTTATCCGATAGACACCAGTCTGTATATATTAACGGCACACTTTCAGAACCAGTCAACCTCGTGTGTGGTGTGCCTCAGGGGTCTATTCTAGGTCCGGTGTTATTTACACTCTACACACAACCACTTGGATCGGTTATTGATCAGCACAACATTATGCGTCACTTCTATGCTGATGACACACAGCTTGTCATTAGTTTTGAACCTTCAACATGTACTGCACGCTTAGCAACAAGTCAGCTCAATATGTGTTATATAGACATTAAAGAGTGGATGACTACAAACATGCTGAAACTTAACGATGAAAAGACTGAAGCTCTGTTAGTCGGGCCAGCAAACCGACGTGCTAAGACTGACCTATGTGACATCACAGCTGGAAATAGTCAAATAAAGCTGTCGACTGTCGTAAAGGATCTTGGTGTATACTTAGACAATGAACTGACTATGGATAAACATGTTAGTTACATCTGCAAAGTCTGCTATTTTCAATTGCGCAATATCGGCAGCATCAGGCGCTATATCACAAAAGAGGCCGCGATCATGCTAGTACGAGCATTGATAACGTCGCGCCTGGATTATTGTAATAGCCTCCTGATTGGCGCCTCAAAAGAACTTATTCAGCGACTTCAGGTGGTCCAGAACACTGCAGCGAGAATCATATCCCTGTGTGCCAAGCGAGAACACATTACTCCGGTCCTACATGATTTGCACTGGCTCCCCATTGTGCAAAGAATAACTTTTAAGACACTATGTCTGACATACCAATGTGTATCTGGCACAGCACCAGCCTATCTCTCTGACCTTGTACAACCTTACATTCCTGGTCGCTCTCTCAGATCTGCAAATCTAAATCTACTAAAAGTACCTAAGGTCAACTCTAAAACATATGGCCATAAAACTTTCTCTTTCACTGCAGCTACCGAATGGAATAACTTACCAAATGAAATTAGAAACTCATCAACTTTAGAAATCTTTAAATCCAATCTTAAATTCTATTTATTTCAAATAGCATATCCATAGAATACTTACGCGCGTTAGCGCTTAGAGCATGCAGTTGCATGGATTAAGCGCTCTAAAAATGTACTATTATTATTATTATTATTATCTAAAGACCAAGCTGGAGGCCAAAAGAAGAAGCTAGATGGAAAAGACGGCAGGGTTTAATTTAGAGAGAGACACCACAAAGCTATGGCGACTGACTAAAGCACTGAATGATGAGGGTGTCGGGGGAGAGAAGATTACTCTTGAAGAAGATGGACTAACACTGACAGGAAAGATGGCTGCAGATGCCTTTGCGAAGGAATATGCAAAAGAAAGCAACATTTCTATACCACGAATGCAGGTTAGAAAAGAGCAAAAGGAAAGAACAGACACCAACACTCACGATGCAATGAAAGTTGACATTAGTTTAGCAGAACTGAAGAAGGCTGTCCGCCAATTGAAGAAGAAGAAATCTCCCGGGCCAGATGGCATTACGAATGAAATGATCCAACACCTTGGTAATGCATCTCTCCGCAAGTTGCTAGACATCTTTAATCTCAGTTGGACCAATGGAGAGGTTCCTCAGTGCTGGAAATAAGCCAGAATGACTCATATTCTGAAAAAAGGGAAGAACAAGACGAAAGTGCTGAGCTACCGTCCTATCAGTCTTACAAGCTGCATATGCAAGACCATGGAGCGTATCATCAACCAGCGTTTGCAGTCGTATCTGGAGTCGGAGAACATTATAGTTTCAGAACAGGCCGGCTTCAGAAGATACAGGAGCACAGAAGATCAAACAACACATCTTGCACAGGTCATAGAGGACACTTTTCAAGCCAATAAGGTGATGCTAGCTGCCTTTATCGATCTGCAGAAGGCATTTGACAAGGTGTGGAAGGATGGCCTCCTCGTGAAGTTCCGGCGCACAGGCATCGGTGGCAACATGTTCCGATGGACCAAGTCATACCTACACAATCGCAGAGCTAGGGTGCAGGTGGATGGACAATCTGGACAGAGTGTATTGCTGAGACAAGGGGTGCCACAAGGCGGAGTATTATCACCAACTCTGTTCATACTCTTCATTAATGACATTGTAGCAGAGCTGCCCAATGGGATCCAAGCAGCCCTCTATGCAAATGACCTCACGCTCTGGTGCACCGAGGAGTACAAAACGACTTCCACGTACAGAATGCAGCTCGCCTTGGACAGAATTACAGCTTGGGCCAAACGCTGGTGTATTACCATCAACAAAGAAAAATCATCAGCCATACTATTCTCACTGTCCACCAAAACCAAGGTTGGCAATCTGACCCTGGGCGGTACTCCACTCGAGTACGAGGACCATCAGACATACCTGAGAGTCACCTATGACAGAAGATTAACATGGAAGGAGCACATCCAGAACGCAGAGGCAAAGGCCAGAAGAAAGCTAAACATCATGATGAAGCTGGCAGGAACAAAGTGGGGTGCCAATGAAAGGATCCTCAAGACCATCTACCTAGGTGCCGTACGACCACACCTTGAGTATGGATTCAGCTCATGGATGACAGCAGCTAAATCTCATCAGCAGAACCTCGACAGAGTACAAAACCAGGCACTGCGCATCATCTCTGGTGGAATGAGATCAACACCAATAGAAAAAATGGAGCAGACAGCAGGCATCCCCCCACTTAGCAAAGGAAGGGAATGCAAAGCACTGATCCAAGCTGCAAAGTTCACATCTTTCAACAACCACCCGATGAAGATCAGGCAAGCACAGCTGTCATCAGGAAGACCTAAAAGATCAAGTTTTGTGAAAGAGACAAAAGCTTCAAAGGAAACACCAAGAAATGTTGCCAGCACAAATAGAAGACCCAAACCACACCCTTGATCCTCCACCCTGGGAAAACAAACTAGAGAGCATAGCTATTCGCACCACAGTACCTCATCTCACAACCAAAGATGAACACAGTGATGTGGGTAAGAAGGCCCTGACCCTAGGCATGCTGGAAGAAATGTACCCTCAGGAGACATGGATAAGGATCTACACAGATGTATCAGTCACAGATGCAATTAGGATCGGAGGTACCGGACTGCACATACAGTATCCAAACGGACAACGTGAGTCAGTTGCAATACCGACAGGCAAACATTGTACAAACTACAGAGCTAAAGTCGAAGCACTGGTTCATGCAGCTAATACCACCAGCAGAACAGCAGACCCTATTGCACAGATTGTCTTTTTATCTGATGCCCGCTCCGTCCTTGAGGCTATCACCAAAGGTAAGCTGCCACACCTTGAAGAATCACTACAAACCATCAAATGCTTTCGGATAGCACTGCAGTGGATCCCCTCACACTGTGGAGTCCAATGAAATGAGGAAGCAGACAAGACGGCAAAGGTGGATGCAGAAGAGAATCAGACAGAAAACATGGTTACCCATACAGAGATGAAGACTATCATGAAGTCACTCTATAGAACACCTCAAGATGCTTACCCTCATCTCTCGAGGCCAGAGCACGTGACCATTTTTCGTCTCAGAACTGGACACAACAGACTAAACCAACACATGTACAGGCGGTTCCACTTACGACATCGCCCGCTTGTCCTTGTGGAGAAGCAGAACAGACCACAGAGTACATACTTCAATGTTGCAGTGCGTATCAGCTGCTGAGAGAAGAGATCTGGCCTTTGTCAACCTCTTTTCTTGAAAAGCTGTATGGGCCTGTGGAAGAACTGCAGAAAACCACAGATTTCATCTTGAGAACGGCTCTCCAAGTGTGATACCAGCGATCCAAAAGAAGAAGAAGAAGAAGAAGAAGAAGAGGAAGAAGAAGAAGAAGAAGAAGAAGCTAATGGACCTTTCCTGCTCGATTTAATAAGTTGAATGAACTAGCTACTTACACTAATCCTAAATGCATTGAATTTACTGTAGACCATTGAGCTCAAAGAATCTATCCATATCCATTTCCCCAAAACAGTTGAATAAACCTTGTTGTTGCCTTCGTTTAAATTACATTTCAAAAATAGCAGAGATGGGTTAACTGAAGTGATATCTATGCGCCGCTAAAATTCCGCATCCCAGTTCCTGGTTCCGCGTCAACGTACCAAATAAGTCGCCCCCCCCACACACACACTCGCCCCGCAGTCGTACTAGAATGAACAGAGAATTATCGACTCGGTCCAGGAAACTGCCCGTAATTGTTATTCTTCAGACAGATTTCGTCTTCTTGACGGTTGTACGATCGATCGCTTAAACCATTATTGGTCATGTATTCTACTGGATTAAACCGTTTGTTTGACAGTCGCTCTCTATGCTGACAATACTATGATTGTATAGCGTTGCGACCTCGTGTGCTAATTTATTAGCAACATATTCCGGGAAACAATAGTTAAACCGTCTAATTATAAGTTTAAAACAATAACAATGTAACAACCAGAACATTGAGACAAATGGGTTACGCCTAATTTAATAATATCTACTAGTATAACCACCTACTGCGTAGGATGCTATAATAGGGGCGCTACGGAGTATTAATATTGGTCTTTCTGTGGCGGGAGTGTCCGAGATTTCCGCGCGTTTGCAGCCGCCCACCGACACAGAAAGCCAGTCCTGTACTGACATCGCACCCGCTATCTAGAGTGAACGTTTCTCAGAACGTATGCCAATACAAAAGTGTGCGTGGTTAATTTACGAAATCAATTACAAGTCACTATGCAATCGGATCGTGATATTCTTTTTGTCGTCAAAGACGACGAATGTGTGATTTATTTATACACGGTGCGAGAGCAGGTCTAACTAGCGATAACCAATATGGTAGGAATATAACTTTGCTGATGATCTGTTTTAGAACACTAGTGACCATTCAGCATTGGTGTCTATGCTTTATTACTGTGCATTCGCTTATCAACTACTTTGGTGATATTGCCTCTATAGTGCCTACGAAAGAATTTCTATAAAAAAGAAGAAAAAAAGAAGAATATTTCTAATCAGAGAGAATTATAAATTATTAAAAATAATTCATTATTATTATTATTATTATTATTATTATTATTATTATTATTATTTCAGAGGCTAATCATGCGAGGAATAGCGTACATATATCTGTTAATACTTGCGGTGCAACTTTTCGTACAAGCAGGCTGCAACAGACGCCGTAAGTAGGAACTTATTTATATTGTGACAACCGTACTATAACGAAAGAATGCATAGTAATATGAATACTATATCATTGAGAAGTGTGTAATAAATCTAATCTATTAAATCTATCTATCTATCATATGCTGCCAACCCGTACCCCTAGCGAAGAATCCTGCGTCACTCGACTCTCGATATAATATGGAAATCACGTGGTTGACGCTAACAAAATTTGCTATGCATATGCAATAGCATTTTCAAACGACGTAGATCTAAATGCATGTGATTGACTTAAGAAAATTGATAAATCCACTGTATCGATCAATCATATGGCGACGTCATAATCAACTACGTCACACGTAATCTGACGTCATAATCAATTACGTCATAAACGCTTAATAGTCCGTCAAGTTGTATGACTTGTATGTTTTTACTATTTAATAAACCTTCTGTTGAATATTTTAAAACTAATTTGCTCCAGGAAGCAACAGCACCGAGCCAAATTAGTTTCGAAATATTCAACAGCTTACCAGTATAGTTTTCTGGAAATTGAAATTCAGAGTGCATGGATCGGTTGGGTGGAGCTTAGTCCGAGTCTGCTCTGACTCAACCCGCCCGTGTGACAGATATTTGGACAGACCGACGGGCCGGAGAGACCCGCCAGTCTATCCAAATATCTGTAACAGGGGCGGGTTGAGTCAGAGCAGACTCGGACGAGGTGGAGCTTAGCTAGAGATATGAGGGGTATAGCCAAAAACTGAATTCATCCGGGTAACGGTATTCACTTCTTTTTAAACGGTAGATATCGTCAAACGCAAAAACTTAAATATGCGCTGTACAGAAGAATCTAAAACATAGATCGGCCTATAACTTGTCAAATAAAACTATTCGACGCAATAGGCTATGCCTTTGATGGACTGCCTGTTTAGAGTATTTATATGTATAAAAAAAAACCATGAAATAAAGCAACTTTGAACTTGAATGATTGTCCCGATACTTACATACGGTTCAGAAATATGGGATATGAAAATAGCGATATAATAGAAAAAGTACGTCTAGGTTTCGTACGTGGGATTCTAAGCAAAAGCACACTTAGATACATTATTTATGGCGAGTTAGGCAAACAGCCCATCTGTCACGATCCAATACAGAATAATCACCTTCTGGATATCCTTAATCCAGGGGAAACAAACTAAACTCTCACATCTGCTATATAATTATATGTACAACCAATATAAACAACACGGGAATGCTGGGATCGATCGATCCTCGAACGCCCTAACTATCAATTTCCAGAAGACTATATATATGTAAGCTGTTGGATCTTTTGGGTCTAGTTTGACTGGATGAAGTTGCTGCCATAGCAGCAATGGCGCCCAGCCAAGTTGGTTTCAAAACATCCAACATACTGTATGTTAAATGGTGAAGACATACACTTCGTACATGTCGAACTAGACTAGCGTTCAAGATGAACTAAATCGAGCCAGTCATCGCATAATGATTATGACGTCACCCTATGCGTCGCGTTGTTGATCACGACGTCATATTCTGGATGGATAAATTGGTAAGGTCTATTAACATACCATAGAGCAATAACAATATTGCATGCCGAGAGAATAATAAATAAATATATATATATATATATATATATATATATATATATATATATATATATATATATATATATATATATATATATATATATATATATATATATATATATATATATATATATATATATATATGTATATGTATATATATATATATATATATATATATATATATATATATATATATATATATATATATATATATATATATATATATATATATATATATATATGTATATATATATATGTATATATATATATGTATGTATATATATATATATATATATATATATATATATATATATATATATATATATATATATATATATATATATATATATATATATATATATATATATATATATATATATATATATATATATAATATTATAATATTATGTATCTCCATAACTGTGTAAGTTCAGAGAATAAACGATATCATATCATGGATACTTATGGGACAAATAAATATTAGTCAATGAATCCGTACCGGCAATAATAAAAATGACACTTATAAAATCTATTCAACAATGACATTGTTCAATAAATAATTCATCAAAAGTCATAACATAATTATATCATGTTCAGGTCAAGCTTTGATATTGAATGACATCAATAGAAACACATTAACAAAATTCCGCCAAGCAGTCATAAGCTACGAGTGGAGACGGGAAGGTCGCGGTAGGACTGAGGTGGGGTGGGGTGGGTGGGGCGTACTATTAGCGAAAATAGAATATGTTCGCTATGCAGTGCACTAGAGTTGGGCACATTATTTATTATGGACACAATAATGATAAAAGCCACGAACGAATGTCAATAGTAACACGCCACTCCTCATCAAACTAACTAAATTCCTCATACTTTCAAAGAAAAAACACAAGACACCTACCTATCATAGCTACTACTACCGACACAAACACGGACACGCCATCTATACCAGATATTACAACTGCCTCTGATATTATTGCTACAACTATTTTATCATTTCAAATAAAACTACTACTACTTTTCTTTTTTTTTTTGGTTGAAAATCCGACGCTGACGCAGTCGGATACACTTCCCGGAGGAACTCCTTTAAAAAGGCTTGCAAACCCCCATAAAAAATCGGTTGAAATAGCAGACTTTATTAATAGAATAACAATACAAACCTAACATGTCAAAACAGTGCAAGCTAAAATACTCTATTATCATATACCACAACCGTGGCATAACTACATAGAAAACATAATTAATAAAGAGCTGATAACATAACATAATTCAACAAAGACATTGCTATTTGCACACCGTGTAGTAGTAGGCCCAAATGGCGAGCATAGCTAACCAACAAGTGGTAAAGCCACTCATCAATAATTAGCAGTAAGCTACTGCTAATCATTGATGCCATTGAGACGATTCATGACCGGCAGGCTAAGTAGATCATATATAGTTTAACGTAGCACACCGTATAGTAGTAGGGCCAAATGGCGAGTGCAGCTCGCCAACAAGTGGCGAGGTGACTCGTCAATAAGTAACAAAAAGTCACTCATTGACGCCAGTTAGTCGATTATTAAATACCCAACGGACGTAGTAGCCTTTGTATAATATAATGCACAAAGCAAACGTATACAAACTATGACTACTTAGATGGCGCTCTGGGTTCACATTCTAAATTTACTTCATTGTAAGTTTTTGCAAATTACCCTGGAACAAATACACCTACAGTAAATATTTACAACATGAAGCTAATTGTAAGATATCACACTCTGTTAACTTGAAAATCGGATCACCTCCAGAATATTGACATAATGCTCATTTGATATTTAAATATTCTGATCTCAAGGTTAGGATATTCGTCAAGATTAGTGTCTCCTAAGGCATTACAATTTTAAAATAAAGGCAATTAAACTAAATTAAAATAGCATTTATCAATATACAGCAAGCAGCGAGTGTGCTAGCTTATACAAGTTCCGCTTCTGATATTTTTAGATATCCGTATTCAATTGATACTAGGCCGGTTTTGCACCATACGTCTTTAAATCTACTTTCTCTCCCATGTTCTACTAGCCTGTAAAATTCACAATGAATGCGGTTTATCAACAATGATCGAAATATAGCTTGTATGGCTCTCTGATGGTTGTTGCCGGTTTTATCTCTGGCCTCTGAACACCGATGCTTCCAGATGGCCCACACTCCTACAGATAACAGGGTTATTAACAATTCTTTCTCCTTGCTATTAATGATTCGTCCGATAGTTGAGCAATCTTTGAACAAAATTGTTTCAGCCACTAAATTCACATATTTGGTTCCAAATTTAGCAAGGAGCATATTGATATATACCCAAAAGCCTGTAGTTATGCGACACTGAGTAAATAGATGGTCTATCGTTTCCTCCTCAGTATTACATAATAAACACCGGTCTGTACTTGATATTTTACACATATAAGTAAGATGACCGACCCATAGCCTTCGATGGAGTAATCGCCAGGCCAGGTCCCGTGCATTTCCTGGTAGACAAGGTAGATGTATTGCTTTCCAGGCATTTTTCCAGTTCTTTGGCGTGCATCCTAAATTGTTCCAATGCCTAACCACAATAGGAGTCTGTCCCCGACTTTGCATTAGAATTCTATACCAGTCTCTAGATGCCATGTTGTATTTTATATGTTCTGACATAAATACTAATGTTGGTTGCAACATATCAATGTTGCCACGTGCTTTCGGCTATTTGAACCATACAGCAGGTATTGCAGTCTTTATTCTAACAAATAAGCGCTGAGCATCAATATGTCTCATTGATGTTATTCTTGCTACATCTTGCATCGCAATCCATTTACGAGATTTTGGATTTACCAAGTCACGTAAATATTGAATACCATTTTTGGCCATAGAGGGCAAATATAATACATCATCATTATCACGACTCAACTCGTTGCCGCAAAGACGTTGCTCTAAGGCATCTTCCCAACAGTTGGGTTGTGGCGTTGATCGTGTAAATATTTTTAAGGCTTCGAGCTGTTCTTTATATACATTTGGAATCTTTTGATGATTAGGTGGCAATTTATTGCACATAAATAAACATTCTACTGGAAATGGGTCAACGTACCTTTGGAGAAGTGCCCTTGAAACACTTGACCAAGATGAGTTTGAAGTAAGTAACTTATTCAAGAATTTCAATTTTAAAGAAGCACACTTTGCTGAAACATTAACCAAATCCAGGCCTCCGGCATGCTTTTCATTGGTGAGGATTGACTGTGATACTAAATGGGCTTTGTCCTCCCATAAGAAGGACAAAAGTAACGAGTTGACCTTTGACTCTACTGATTTGGGCATATGAACTACAGAAGCGGTATACCACAGTCCAGATAAAATTAAATTATTACGGACAAATGTCCTGCCAAAGACAGTTAGGCGACGTTGTTTCCAATTTAGTAATGCACATTTTAGTTTGGATATCCTTTCTTCCCAGTTTAGTAATACATTTTGTTCTCTACTAAAGTAAATACCCAAAATTTTTATGACATCATTTGAGCAGTTAATATCCATCACATTATCAGTTCTGCCCTTCCAATCGGCCAAAACAATCCCTTAGATTTATCTTTATTGACTTTAAGTCCTGATGCCTTTTGAAAATCTGTTAATACTCCATTTAAAATCCTAAAATCCGTATTTTTACCCGCAAACACAGTCGTATCCTCTGCATATTGAGAAACCTTTAGTGGGCTTTCTACGCCACGTATACATATTCCTTGAAAGTCATTGCGTTGCCTCAATGTGGCCCCCAATGATTCCATAGCTATGACGAATAGAAGCGGAGACAGTGAGCAACCCTGTCTGACACCTCGTTCCAACACTACAGGTTTGGATAGCTGATTGTTAACTAAATAGCAACTTGTTATATCAGTATATAAAATATTGACCCATTTAATAAATCTTGAATCAAAGCCAATATGGTCTAAAGACTTAAACAAGAAATCCCATTCTAGTCTGTCAAACGCCTTCTCGTTATCAAGTGCTATTATTGCTGCTGGGATATAATCCTTTTCAACTAATTGAATAAGGTCCCGTATAAGCAAAGTGTTGTTTAATATTGATCTTCCTGGCACAGAGCAGGTTTGATCATCATGAATGACTTCGCCTAGGACTGCGCCAAGTTTTAATGTTAGTGCCCGAGTAATAATCTTATAATCTACACAGAGTAGAGAGATTGGTCTATAATTCTGTATTTTATTTCTGTCACCCCTCTTGTATATAAGCCGAACATATGCTTGGACCATCGATGTAGGGAACTGCCCTTGCTTAAAAATGCTGGTTGCTATTTCTTCTAATACTGGCCCAAATATGTGCCAGAATGTTTGATAAAATTCAACTGGAAGTCCGTCACATCCAGGAGACCTTTCTAACTTGATACCTTTGAGGGATTTTGTCAAATCATCAATTATTATTGATTGGTCACAGCTTTCGCGACATGAATCTGGAAGTCTTTTCGTTATATTAGCTAAAACATCTCTAGTTGCAGTTTCCTCGCTTCCCTCAGATTTATACAATTATTTGTAAAATCCGGATACTGTTTCAATCATTTCTGCATTTGAGCACACTGATACTCCATCATTAGTCTTCAGTGAGCGCATTAATTTCTCTATACCTCTTGCTTTTTCCAAGTTACAAAAGTAACGTGTAGGCTTTTCGCCCTCGGTGT
Organism: Chaetoderma sp. LZ-2023a; assembly: GCA_034401795.1. NCBI lineage: Eukaryota > Metazoa > Mollusca > Caudofoveata > Chaetodermatida > Chaetodermatidae > Chaetoderma > Chaetoderma sp. LZ-2023a. The sequence goes on from CM067374.1 coordinate 22,606,080, forward strand.
GCATTTGTCCTCTTGACCTTATTTTGGCGCCATCAAACTGGTATTGCTCTATTTCATTTAGTCTATCTTTTAATTTAACTAATAGTTCGTAATAACTATATTCCCCATCATTAATTTTCTTATTAAATTTACACAACGACCTCTGAAGCGCCTTTTTACGCTTTCGTATTTCACGTGCTTTCGTAAGGGAATACTGCCTTGAAATATATTTCAGGTCTGATTTAGCATCTTCCCACCAGTCTGTTATACATTCATACGAACCTCTTCTTTCATCCCAATGCCTCCAACAACTTTCCACACATTTGCGGTAGCAACTATCTCGTAGCAATGCTACATTAAGTTTCCAAAATCCATCTCCTCGTTTGACCCAGTCAGCATTGTCTAATGTGATGGAAAACATATTGTGATCAGAGAAAGTTACTGGTTTTATGTTAGTTTTACACATGTAACCTTTCAATGAACGTTCTACATAGATCCTGTCTAACCTTGAAGCTAACCTTCCATCGGTTGAAAACCAAGTAAATCCCTGGCCTTCTGGATTTTCAATCCGATAAGTGTCTAACAAGCTTTTATTTTCACAAATGTGTTTCAAAATATTATGCGATGTGTCATTAAAATTAGACCTAGAGTTTCTGTCTTTGGCCTCGTCTAATATGCAATTATAGTCTCCGCCCATAATTAGGTTTTCAGACGTTCTGTCTTGAATTATTGTGGAAACATCATTTAGAAATTCACGGCGCAATTGATGAGCGGTAGGTGAATAAAGGCACATCAAATTTAAACTTGTGTTTAGTACATCAATTGATACACAAATCCATCGTCCATTTGGATCTGATGACGACGATATAACGTCAACATAGTTGAGACAGCGGGGCAGGATAAGAATGGCCACTCCCGCGCTATTATCTTGTGATAAAGAAAAAAAAATCCGCCCTTTTGAAATATCTTTGAGAGATTCATACACTTCAGCTTTTTGAATTTTGGTCTCTTGTAGAAAAGCAATATCAACTCTCTCATTTGCTAATTCTTCAAGCAAGTGGCGCTGCTTGAATTCGGTATTTAATCCTCTGCAATTGATGGTCCAGATAATCATACTTTGTAAAATGATGTTTACAACCGCCATCATTAGATTAACTAGATTTGGGTTTTTAGCTCGTTTCTTAGACAATTTACCTAATTTTCCTGCGAATTCAATATTTCCTAGTTCTACCACAGACAAATATTCATATTTGGAAATATCAGAATCATGGCGCAGTAGACGATATTTCACGCCTCTCGCCGTTACATATGGCACTAACACTTCACCCCCTACTGATCGGTACATTACCATTTCATCTTTCATCTGTGAACTCTGTGTTTGAATGGACACCTCTGATTCTGCAACTGACATTGTATCATCATCCATATCATTTACTTCAATCTCAGATTCTGAGCTATTGTCTTCTTTATGACGCTTATTGCTACTTAAGTAACATTTGGCAGGAGCATCATTTACCATATCTTCAAACTGACTTCTGAGTCCTAAACTTATCCTGTCCTAATTTTAATTCATCTTCTAAGGAATTGTAAACTGGCTCTTCTGTAAGATCATCATTTTCCTGCGTGTCTTTTACAGCAACGTTTGGCTCCACTGCATTTTGAGTATTTTCTTGACTTAAGGTTATACCCTCCTCTAATACATGAATTTCATCAACTGTAGTTACTTTAACAGGATTTGATGATTTGTTTGTGTCATTTACAGTGGCATGAACCAAAACAACAGCTTCCTTAGCGGTTGCTTCAGAAGCATTTGACTCAGTTGCATCCTTTAATGGGCGATTATCTCCTGATACTGAGGGCTTGTTTTGATTTTTTGGACAGCGCCATTTAAAATGGGCAACTGAACCACAGAGCAAACATTTGTTTCGATTGGGACAATCTGTTGCCAAATGGTCAGTACTTAGGCAGATCCGGCATTCTTTAATTTGCCCTCTATACCATAAGGGCAGGACAAAGCTGCCATCAAGCGTCAATCTGCTTGGTAAAGGGCTATCCACTTTATCAAACCAAATACGTCTTACACCTTTTTCCAGCGTTCTGTCAAAGGGATACGTTTCCCGTTCAATCTTTTGCACTTTGCCATACTTCTTGAGTTCACTCATGATTCTATCATCTGGAATTTCTAGTGGAACTTTCATCTTTACTAGCAACCTATCTGACTCGATTTCCTCTACGTTACAAACTTCACCTTTTACAATAAGAACATGTTCCAGAAGCTTTTCCTTTACCCCCTCATTTGACACTGTTACATTCCATACAGTTTTAGTAACATTGATAAGCCCCTGCAAAGTAGCAGGTCCCGCGCCAACGACGTCTTTTAACCCATGATACACGTCGATAGCTGTGACACCCCACCCCATACTACTACAATATATAATACATATATACTTATATAACACCAGGACGCCAGGGAAAGAGCTAAACACTAAATAAATAGTGTCCCCTTTTGAAACCCTGCCGTCTACCAACAAATATACGAATAGAGAGTACAGTCGTATATTTGCTAGTTTGAACCACTTTCTAAGTGGTTCACTAACACCTAGCCGATTAAAGTATACTAACAAATATATGAATAGATAGTACAGTCATATATTTGTTAGTCTGTTCGAGTTGACCGGGGACAGCCAACTGACTATAAGGATTTATATAGTTAAAGAACTAGGCTTGTGCTTACAAATGACAAAGGAATTAAATCCACTCACTCAAGCGATCTTGCCAAATATAATGCGCTAGCCTACGAACTATAGAAATAGCAGACTGGCGCGGGGAGAAATGTATTGCATTGACCACAGTAAGAGGAGCCCTATTAAATGGCGGAAACCGCCAGCTAAGAGGAATGCCTTTAGAAAATGGAGACACAAAATGCGCTCCAACCAAGACAAGAATTTATAAATTAAACATAAGGTTTGAAAGGAAATACTAATACGAAATATATGTATAAAATTTATCCACAACATCGCGCTAGAAACTAGCAAATTCGGGCAGCAATTGCAGAGCTAAATAAACGCGTGCGTTCACTTCGACTACTACTACTACTGCTACTGCTACTGCTACTACTACTACTACTACTACTACTACTACTACTACTACTACTACTACTACTACTACTACTACAATTACTACTACTACTACTACTACTACTACTACTACTACTACTACTACTACTACTACTACATCTACATCACCGAGCCACTGGTCTAATATTGCTAACCTCACTTGGCTTCCATAAAGTGAATCAGAAAGATCACTACTAAATTACTTTTGTTCCAACACATAAACCTAAAACTGGTCTTGACGCCATACTGGATAATGGTATGTGGAAAATTGAGGAATGTAAGCCCTAATTAAATTAGCAGACTTATTTGGTAATAATACTAGTGAGTTTCAACTTTTTGTGGGCAAAACGGGCTGAAACTGGAAATTGTAGACCCAGCCGTCATTGACAGTGTAAAAATCACAAAAGATTGAATAGGTGGGCTAGTAGCCACATCAGATAAGCAAAATCTATTTGCACAGAAATGCCAGGCGCTAAAAGGTTTACTTAACAATAATAATCTTATTATCATACCAGCAGATAAGGGCTCAGCTACAGTAATAATGATAAAAAGCTAATTACATACAGGCAGCTCTGAGACAGCTGAATAACGTTAAGCACTACAAAAATTGGATGAAGCTATTTAACCACAAAACAATCCCATATTTAATGAAAATCTTGAGGCATTACTGAAAAAGGATAAGATCAGTAAATCAATTTAAGTACTTGTCTGCCAAAAAAGATGCCAAGCCACGTACATTCTACTTACTGCCTAAAATTCACAAACCGATAAGCTCTTAGATGAATCCCATGACACCACCAGGTAGGTCGATTATTTCAGACTCTGGCTCTGAATCATACAGGATCAACGAGCTCATCGATTATTATCTACAGCCCATTGTTAATAGGCACCCGAGCTTTCTAAAGACACTGAGGATTAAGTCCCACATAACACATTCCTAGTAACTCTAGATGTCGAATCAATGTACACAAATATTGATATCGAGAAGAGTATGAATGAACTCGGTCCGACGGGCATTTAAGAAATACCCGGATATACAGCATCCTGATACAGAAATATTGTCCCTATTAAAACATAGTCTAAAAGGCAATGACTTTAGTTTTATGGAGATATCTACCAATAGATTAGTAGTTGCCCTATGCGCAAACGTTTTAAAAAGTGCAATAAAAGCCCATTTTATCGTTAATAGGAATCTAGATGACATCTTCTTAATTAACTTTGTAATATTGGTGTAGAAAATACGTCACATTTCTTGCTAAAATGCTCTTACTATGTTTTACAAAGAGAACACCTAACGCAACAATTAAGTCGTTTTCCTCCATATACCACCGACCTTCTATGCAACGGAAATATAGCTTTGCCAGACATAGTAAATGAATGTATTTTAAGGCAGTGCAGGAATATATTCACGCTACTGACGGATTTTAGTTTGAATGGATGAATCCACTCTTAGCTATGTAACTACTACTACTACTACTACTACTACTACTACTACTACTACTACTACTACTACTACTACTACTACTACTACTTTTTTTTATTTTATTTATAACACGATCAATGGATCGTGCGGAAAACCTTTCATATCCAAAAATATACAAAAGACTGACGTACAAATCATACAACATACAAGCATACAAACAGTAAATAAACGGCAAGTGAAAAGGAAAAACCTTTCAAAATTCATCTGTCTTTCAGTATAATAAAATACAAAATCGCTGCTCAATAAATATACATATTTAACTCTTTGAATTTCAAGAGACAAACACGAAAGAAATCATTTTTATTTAAATAAATATAAATATTATGTTGAATATTTTGAAACACACCTAACTGGGAGTCGTTCCTGTATATGGCAGCAACGGGTTCCAGTCCAAACAATTTCAAAACATCCAACAGCTTACACGTACGATTGTCCGGAACGTGATATTCGTGGAAGTCTGGGTTCAAAGGATTAAATGTTAATTAACATTAAAAATCTAATTACATATTTATCAGTCTTTTCGTCCTAATAGTATTTTTGAAATATCTGTTCTGTCACAGTAAGTATATACTAATAAAATAAACGCCATACGTTTATTATTTTGATCAAATTAAACATCTAGTATGCTCTATTCTGAATAGGCCCGGGTAATCTTTTATATAGCCAACAAAGCGCGAGCATTTAAACGCAAACACTTTGTCAGCAGCGCGGCGCGCAATAGTAATATCTCCGCGGCATTTAAATATTTCTCTTTACCTTTTGAGAGAGATTCTAAAATTATCCGGGATTGTACATTGTTAAACAATGACAAAACTCGCTGCTATTTTATAACGATCTTAGCTACAATGATAAGGCGGTTCCAAAATATAATACTGGATCGTTTGTAATTCATAAACATAGGATGATTTTAGGCCAGAATTTTACAGTGCATTTTGCTCTGTCCAAAACAAATAACAGACGACTGATAATTTTAAAACCGAATGACTGGAAGCGGCAGTTACATCAGGCTGCAACATCCTCCATTCAAACGATTTCCTACCAAATGGTAAATCTACATTAAAATTTATTCTTAAAAATATACTTCCATAATCAACATTAAATTATACACAAATTGACAAGGATGTAATAAGTTTTAAAATATTTACGTATTCGGCACATTAAATGAAAGGTTAAATAATCACGGCGGTGTTTTGATGGACAAATTGTCATTTTCAACTGATATTAATCTACCTCTGCACCATATTCTTTTAAACGTTTTTCGATTTTGTTTTTTAATATACTTATGGCATTCGCCTCTAACACAATGTGACAATAACGCATAAAATATCCCATTTAAACATTTTAAATGATCGTGTGTGAGAGTAGCATTTGCACCAGCACTACGGAACAGCGATGTTTCCAAATGCTCCAAATTCCAATGCTTAAGCAGACTAACACAATAACTTTATTATTTATTTGTAGGGACTCATTTGCAAGGTCATGAAATAAAATATTGTGTGGTGTTATGTCCGATGTAGGAACACCGAGATCTGATAAAATCCTACTTACATATACCCAGAACTGAACTACAACATGGCATTCAACGAATAGATGTACCAATGTTTCCTCAGAGCTTACACAGAAAACGCACTTATTATCATCTTCAGCACACAGTTTTGCTTTTGTCATGAGATGTTTAACCCAAAGTTTTCTGTGTATTAGTCTCCAAACTATATCTCTTGCCTGATTGGGAATATTCGGTAAATGTATGTTTTTCCATATTATCTCCCAGTTCGGAATATTATAACCATGCTGCTCCCATGCATAAATAGCTTTTGGAGGTATCGCATGTAGTTCCCTAAGGAGCTTATACCAGCTGCTTACTGCCATTCTGCAGGAAAATTCCTTATCATTACTGATGAATTTTAGTTCAGCTTCTTCATCAGTAAGATCGGCACTGTATAGAGAGAACCAAGCTTTCGGTATAGCTTCTTGTATGCGAGCTAACAGACGCGTAGCATCTATTGGTCGAAGAGCAGTAACGTAGCAAATCTCAGCCAATGATTTCCATTCCCTCCGAATAGGGTCAACAATGTCACATACATATTTAATGCCTTTCCCTGCCATTGATGGATAGTGCATAGCTTTGCCTTGATGAGTGATGCGATTATTGCCCCATAGCTCCAATTGTAAAACATTTTCTCAGTATAGTGGTACATCGTCAACTTTAATAAACGCATCAAAATCAGTTTTTAGCTCGAGAAAATGCGGAGGAACTCGCGTATAATTCGGGGGAGGATTTTTGGCACAAAAAAAGCTTTTGGTTGAGAAAGGCTTTATGAAGCTTTCTATTAACGACCTTGATACATTTGCCCACTGAATATCAGAATGAAGCAATGCATTTAAAAATTTGAAACGCAATGACATGCTCTTCATTCTAACATATACAAGATTAAACCCGCCATGAATTAAATCATTCATGCAACCATCCTGTGATACAAGACATGCCTTACCTTCCCATAAAAATTCTCGGACCATTCTATTTATTTCACATTCGACATGTTTGGGCATATATATAACAGAGGCTGTATACCATAACTTTGAAAGTATTAAGGTATTTATAACCAAGGTTCTGCCGAAAATAGTTAAATGCCGATGCTTCCACGCATTACAGGTTTTCTTCATTTTAGCTATTCTCTCTTCCCAGTTAAGGTTCTCTTCACCCTCTCTACTGAAGTGAATACCTAGAATTTTAATCGATTCATTTGTCCATCGGATGTCCAGTTGCTTATCACACCTACTCTTCCACTGACCCGGAAATAATCCAACTGATTTAGCTTTGTTTATCTTCAGGCCAGAGGCCATGTGAAAATCCAATAAAATCGTGTCAAGCCTTTTAAAATCAGCATTGGTGCCCGCACAGACAGTTGTGTCATCGGAATATTGAGACACCTTTATGGGCCGATTTACACCATGAATATCTATACCATGAAAAAGTGGGTCCTCCCTGAGGGTTGCTCCTAATGCCTCCATTGCTATAACGAATAACACGGGAGACAATGAACACCCTTGACGCACACCACGCTCTTTTAAAATTGTTTACGAGGTATTTGCTGCTAATATTGCCATAGAGAATTCGGATCCATTTTATGAAATTTGGTCCCAAACCAATGTGACTGAGTGATTTAAACATAAACTCCCATTCTAATCGATCAAACGCCTTTTCGATGTCTAAACCTATAATGGCTCCTGGGGCATTACCTTTCTCAACCAAATGTATAATGTCTCTAATTAAAAAATGTATTGGTCAAGATAGAGCGGCCTGGAATAGAGCAAGTTTGATCGGTATGGATAACCTCATCCAGAACACTAGCAAGTTTTTTAGCAAGCGCTTTCGAAATAATCTTATAATCGACACAGAGGAGCGAGATGAGTCTGTAATTTTCTAGGCTCTGTCGATTCCCTTTCTTGAATATAAGTTGAACATATGCTTGCGACATGGTAGAAGGGAGTTTACCATGTGAGAAAATTTCATTTATTACTTGAATAAACTCTGGCCCAATGAGATGCCAAAATGTCTGGTAGAATTCCACACTAAGTCCATCACCTCCTGGAGCGTTGCCACCCTTCATATGTTTTAGAGAAGTGGTCAGATCAGCTAGTGTTAATGGGAGCTCACAGAATTCCGTGCTCGATTTTGAGAATGCATTTTTGACATTGGCTAGCATCTCAGATGACTTTATATCATTACTATTATCAGATTTATATAAGATCTGATAAACTGTTTCTGCCGTTTCCATAATTTCCTTTTGCGTAGAGCAATTTTGGTTGTTGTTGGTGTTGCCGTTGTTGCCGCCGTCGGTGTTGCCGTTGTCGTTGTTATTTAAACGCCTAATTAATTTCTCAACTCCTCTAGATTTTTCGAGCCCATAAAAGTATTTCGTTGGTTTCTCTCCTTCGATATACATTTGTGTTCTGCTCCTGGTTATTGCACCTTCAGCCCTATATCTATCTATTTGCGTAAGCTTTGATTTTATATCGCTTAGCCGTTCACTATGCTGACTATCACCATTCACAACCTTCCTACTTAGGAGAAACAGAGAACGCTCAAGTGTTTTCTTCTCCTTGCGCATCATTCGCGCTTTCCCAATGGCATATTGTTTTGAAATGTGGGCAAATCCAACTTTTATATCTTCCCACCATGTTATTAAATTGTCATGGGAATTTTTGTTTCGAAGCTTATGTTGCCAAAAACTTTTAACACAAGTTTGATATTTAGATTCATTTAGCAGCGAATTATTAATTTTCCAAAATCCAGGGCCGTGTTTAACCCAGTCGGCATTATCCAGCGTGATGTAAACCATGTCATGGTCAGAGAACGTAATGGGATACATACCAGCAGTTACCAGATTTCCTTTCAATGTTCTTTGAATATAAATTCGATCTATTCTAGAGGCGAGTTGGCCGTTATTTGAATGTCATGTGAAATCACGACCCTCTGGATTTAATATTCGATAACTATCCAGTAAATGTTCTGCATCACATATAGCTTTAAGTCTGCGATGCGATGTGTCACCATAGCTAGAAAGTGAACTTCTGTCTCGCGTCCCATCCATAACACAGTTAAAATCACCACCCAGGATAATATTCTCAGCATTATCATTAAGAATGGGTAATATACTGGACAAGAATGTACATCTTTCAGAATGCAACGCCGGTGCATAGATTGAAACTAAAGTGTAATTTGACCCTTCTATGTCGATTACAACTTTAACCCACCGCCCATTGTTATCAGATGAAGAAGAAACGATATTTATCCAGCTGAGGCATTTTGGGAGAAACAAAATTGCAACACCTGCACTCGGTTCATTGGCAACAGAGTAATAGAGTTCTCCATTCGTCAAACACCTGAACCTTTCAATAACCTCTATATCTTGTAATTTTGTCTCCTGCAGCATAATAATGTCAACCTTTCTTGCCTTTAATTCATCTAATAGTACATGTTGTTTTATTTCGTCATTTAAACCTGTGCAATTTAATGTGCAAATTAACATTAAAATTATTTTAAAAACATAAATTTAAAACTGACATATTTTAATTTGATTTGTTTTTCTTACTCAAGTTCTTTTTCGCCCATTTACCAATCTTTTCATTGAATTCTGAGGTGTTTAATTCAATTACTGTCAGATGCTGATAATTTGATACATCAGAATCATTGCGTAACTGACGATAGCGCACACCCTTCTTTGTTATGTAAGGGATCAATACCTGCCCTGTTTCTGAGCGGTACATAACCATTTCCGCATTTTGAGAACTCTGTGTACTGACAGATATATCCGAAGCAGCAACAGATACGCTATCATCATAATCATATGACATATCATGAACATGGTCTTCTTCAACATCAGAATCTGAACTTGAGTCATCTTTTTGTCGCTTAAGACTACTTTCTGTCTTGCGAGGAATGCTGGAACTGGTGCTTGTTAATTCTTTGCTGGCTCCAACAGCAATATCTGTTTTACCTTCCACACCTTTCAAGGTAACAGTCAGAGAGGCCTGATCTAGTATTGAATTATCAGCGCTTTCAGTGGACTGTGATCTGAATCGTGTTTGCCCTAGTTGTAGACTTTCTGACTCGGATATTAAACTAACATCCTTAGCCATTGGTACAGGTGTGTGTGTGTCACGTTCTCGCTCAATACCTCAAAAGAATCTGCCATGTCCACTACCACAGGATTAGCTGGTTTATGAACATCAGCTGCAGTAGCCGTTTTGTAAACGGCAGCTACAGCAGCCGGTTCAGGCTGCTGGTGATTCTTTGGTTCTGAAACACTTCGAGTTTGATTCTTTGTTGCTTCCTTACATCGCCATTTATAATGATCAGTTGACCCACAAATTCAGCATTTGTCCTTATGCGGCGGACATGCGCTAGCTAGGTGGTCGGTACTGGTACAAATGCGACATGTCTTGATCTGGCCCCTGTACCATAACGGCAGAAAAAACGTATTGTCAATTGAGAGTGTACTTGGAAGAGGTTTTGAAATATCCTTCATCCACACTCGTCTAACTCCATTTTCTAGAGATCTGTCAAATTGGTACGTCTCATTCTCTATTGAAACTACTAGACCATATTTGGCCATTTCGGCGCTAATTCATTCATTAGGTATTTCTAATGGCGCCTTCACTTTAATTAGCAGTTTATCTGAATCTATTTCCTGTACCTTACAGACTTCTCCATTGACAATCAGTCCATCCTCCAATAATTTTTCTTTAATTCCCTCATTGCAAACCGTAACATGCCACACTGACCTGCTTATATTAATCAGGCCCTTTAACACCTTGGGACCCGAACCAACAACCTCTTTCAGGCCATGATAAAGGTCAATGGCCCCCACACTCCACCCGCCAGTCGTCACCCTCAGGGTCAATTCCTGTTTATATTTGCTAGACATGCTTTAACGCATAGGGCGATAATACAGCGGCGCTCTAGCTCAACAGTAAGCCGAGAATGTAGTGACTCTCTCTACGACTGAAAATCCAGCACGGACAGCCAGAATATAAAGTCAGCCAACAATAAAAGCGCTAGTATGACGGACCGTGAAATGGGAAAAATTCCAACAACAATAGGACAGAAAAGGCAATACACAACAAAGGAGGCCGGCTGAAATGGCCACAGCAGTGATAAATAAATTACTGCAGCCTGAAAACTTTCGTCGCAAAAAACGACCTCCCATAACAAAACTTGCAAAATTAAATATAACTAAACTAACGTATATACACTTATACAACAACAGGACAAAAAATAAGCATGGGTGAGTAGTAGAAACTGTCTAAAATCGACGTAATTAGCAGAGCCAAAATACAGCATGTGCTATGATTGACTACTACTACTACTACTACTACTACTGTTGCTGCTGCAACTACTACTACTACTACTACTACTACTACTACTACTACTACTACTACTACTACTACTACTACTACTACTACTACTACTGTTGCTGCTGCAGCTACTACTACTACTACTACTACTACTACTACTACTACTACTACTACTACTACTACTACTACTACTACTACTGTTGCTAATGATACTACTACTACTACTACTACTACTACTACTACTACTACTACTACTACTACTACTACTACCTTTTCTTTTTTTTGATGACACGATCAACGGATCGTTCGGAAAACCTTTAATATCAAAAAATATATAAAAGACTGACAAAACTATACAATACACTAACACTAAACAGACGTCAAAGAAAATACAACTTAAAAAAATTCACCAGTCTTTCCATCATAAATAATATCATTCAAAATATATGCTCAATAAAAATATATACTACCGTAATACAATAAACTCCATACATACATACATTATTATGACCGGTTTCTGAATAGGCCCGGGTAATTGATTTTGTAGCCGACAAAACGCGAGTATTTAAACGCAAACGTGTTGTCAGCAGTACAGAAAACAATAGCAAATATCGCCTCTGCAAATTAATCTTTCTCTTTACTTCGCGAGAACGCTTCCGAAAATGTCCGTGATCGCTTGCGGCCTGAGTAAACAATAACAAACACCGCTGCTATTTTGAAAAAAATGATCTGTGTTTACCCCGGGTCGTTTGCAATACAAACAATACAATGATCTTAATATAATACTGGCCATTAAAAACCTACCGAAACGACTGGAAGCAGCAGTTAGATAAGGCGGCAACCGCCTCCAATCAAGGGCGCGTAATTAAGCGTTAACACACACACACACACACACACACACACACACACACACACACACACCCACACCCCCACACACTAAAATATATTCTTAAACATATTTTAATCATCATGGTGACGTTTTTAAAACCATTCTATGGCGAAGTAGACCAAAACCCGGTCTCTTCAGTGGTATTGAGGAATGTTAATTTCAATTTGGAGGCCAAGAGAAGACCATTTTTGAAAACTTACCAGTTGAATGACTGCATCGACAACCGAGCCAGCCACTCCAGTGCTAAATTTCCAAAATATCCCCCTCTCGACCCGCAAATGGACACTCAATCAGCAAATATTTTGACATTTCTTAACAAATTCTGCCATTTCAACTAATATTAATTTAAACTCCTCTAGTACTTCAAAACAGGATCTGTGGTGTTCATAAATTAAAAATTATCAATCTTCCCTTTCTTCATCAACCGAAAAAGGTTCTCCTTGAAGGAAAATTAGCATACTGGCGCGAAAAATCGCTTTCAATGATACTAATTTGTTCATGTTATCACGGCCCAGTACCTTAGCACATCTATATTTCCAAATTGTCCAAACCGCCATTGTAACTAGATAAAATAGGACATCTTGCAGGCTGTTTATAAGATGCATTTGTACATTTTTAAAATCTCTAAATAAATTAATATTAACTGTCAATTTCACGTGTCTGATCCTGAAATCCTTTAAAACTGTTTCTACGCGATTCCAGGACTCAAGAATGACTGAGGATTTAAGGAATAAGTGCTCGATTGTTTACTCCTGCAATTCACAAAGAGGACATCGATTACTGGTTGTGACGTGACATCTTTGTAATAGATGACCAACCCAAAGTCTGCGATGGAGAAGTCGCCAAGCTACATCCTTTGCCTTATATGGTATAGAGGGCAGATGTAAAATTTTCCAGACAGCTTTCCATTCAAAGGGCTTATAACATGTGTCATTCCAAACAGCAACAGCTTTTGGTGTTTTAGCGTGTGTTTGCATCAGAACTGTATACCAGTCATAGGAACTCATATGGCATTTGAATACATTTTCATCGTAAAGCAAGATGGGTGGAGTTATTTCATGTTTACTAGTGGTATTTTTTAATTTAAACCAATCCAGAGGAACTGCCTTCCTAATTTGAATTAATAATCTCTGAGCGTCGATGGTTCTCAGCTTACGTTTCTCTGATAGACTCTGCCTGGAAACCTACGCTCGGGAATCAGGTGTAATCACATCTGCTAAGTGCTGGATCCCTTTAGTTGCTAATGATGGGAAATAAAGAGCTTTATTGGACACGGTAATGTTATCATTTCCCCACAATTTGAAGATTTTGGATCTCCGGGTGGTTTCCTTAACGATGATTACTCCTACTTCACCAACGGTAAGATTATGATGTTGATAAGGTTGCTGCGACAACCTCTTACCGATGAAGAAATAGAATGATGATAATCGGCTCGCCTCGTCGATGAGATGAAAGTACGACGATATTTCTATGAGACTATCGGGCCTATCTGACACTGAAGATTCCCTGCTTCGGATTGAGTGTTGCTCTCAATCTCTAGAGTCCTAATTTCAAATAACAACCAAACTATTGTCTTACGTTGGTAAGATGATAAGTTTTAATAACTGATATAATTTACTGTACAAAACTGAGATATTACTTTGATAAACTTTCAATCTATTACTAGTACCTGACTGGTACTTAATCAAACTATCTAATTCTAATAGCAACTGACGTAGCACTAGCGATGTGCTACGGAACCCTGGTGTTGGATTGATTACCTTACTAACTGCAAAGTGCCTTATTTATAGTCTTCAGAATCTCTGAGGATCTATACATATTACGATATATAGATATATACATATTACGATATTTATATTTTGTTCTGATGATTCTTCTAGGTAGGTTATAAGCACAGCTTGATTGGTCCAGATACTCAGTCCGCCAATCAACCTCTGCTTATTCACTCCTAGAAGCTTCTACCTAGTAATTGTTGGTCGTCCTGACCAATCAACGATCACTTCATTTCGACTTTCACTTTGAAACCTATTCCATTTAATACTCTGCCACAGAGTTTGATCGACGCTCATTGATCGTGACGTCATTCTGACCAATCAAACTCTGGGCTATCCTTCTATGGAGCTGCTGCCTCACATAGACAAAGCGGTGTTGGCTGGTTCTGATTTGCTGCGATCTGTCAGCTAACTAACAACATTATGGAATGTGTTGTTGTTGCATGCCATTGTATGAGTGACATATAGTTGATATACAAATTTCGATTATGTTATTCATTCCTACAGGACGCTACAATGTGTATGTCCTGTCCATTGCCTATCGTGAATAAGCCTGTAGGATACTAGAGTTAATAGGCACATGAGCTGTATGATCTCATTGCCACCTGGTGTTGTTCTATTCTCGTGCGAGAATCGGAATGCCTATCGTCATCAACTAAGTCCGTTTGTCACGTACGATTCCATTGGTTCTTATACCGTGATTCGTTTCTAAACTACTGATCCAAACGACTGCTGAATATTATAAAATTGTATGCCGACTGAACAGCAACAACTTTTATCTCAACTATTTCCAGATATACATAAACTCAGAACCGTAGAACCTATTCTATTTAATTCTACTATTTTACTTTTTAGGATAAAACTTTATCCAACACTCGAAACCGTACATCATCAGCACTGGCTGATGTCACCTCGTTCCTGTATACTAATAATAACCTAAATATATATACATACAGTCAACCGGTCCATTAGCTCACCTGGTATTTTCAAATATAAATTTCACTTAGGACTTACTCGTAAATATAAGATATCCAGCGGGGTCATGACTTCCCACAAGACAATCCCATATCTACAAATAGTTGCTCCAAAGCATCTCCCCATGCCAATGGCGATGGGGTGGTTTTAGAAAACATACTTAATGCCTTGCGTAAGTCTTGATATATCCCAGGAATCCTCCGAATATTAGGGGGTGGCGTATTTGAAAAGAAGATACTTGCAAGTGGAAATGGCCCTATGTAACTTTGGAGTAACTTGCATGAAACGGTTGTCACAGGCGAACCTTCATAAAGTAATTCATCAAGAAATTTCAGTTTTAAAGACGCACATTTTGTTGGTATGTGAACTAAATCTAACACGCCATTTTGTTTTTTGTTCACACACACAGCATTTGATACGAGGTTAGTTTTATCTTTCCATAACTATGCAAGAATTAATTGACTAATTTCAGTTGCTACATATTTTGGCATATGTACAACTGAGGCTGTATACCACGGCCCGGACATTGCCAAATTATTAATGACAAAGGTTTTTCCAAAAATTGACAAATGATACCGCCTCCAACCTGCTAAAATATGTTTCACTTTAGTAAGTCCAGTTCATTGAGGGATCCATTTTCCTATTGAATTAAATTCCCAGCACTTTAATATTGTTGTCTGTCATCATTTCAGGAATTCCACTCACCAAGAAACAAACCAACGGATTTATCCTTATTTATTTTTAGGCCAGACGCTTTCTTAAATTCAACCAGTGTCCTTTCTAGGCGACTAATATCATAATTATCTCCTATGAATACCGTGGTATCATCAGAATATTGTGAAACCTTCAAGGGTCTTACAATACCTGGTATGGCAATTCCTTTGAATGTTTTATCTTCACGTATTGTTGCCCCAAATGACTCCATAGCAAGCACAAATAACAAGGGTGACAATGAACATCCTTGTCGAACGCCACTTTTAAAAATTACAGGGTCGGTTAAATGATTATTGACCAAATATCGACTACTTATATTAGTATACAATATCTTGACCCATTTAATAAAATTTTCCCCTAAATCAATACAACGTAAATACTTAAAAAGAAAATCCCACTCTAGACGATCAAATGCCTTTTCATTATCAAGACTAATGATTGCTGCTGGTATTTTGTCTTTCTCCACTAAATTAAGTAAATCCCGTATAAGAAAGACGTTTGCTAAAATGCTTCTGCCTGGAATACCACATGTCTGATCAGCGTCAATCACTTACTCCAAAACTGCTTAGTTTTAGTGACAAAGCTCTGGAAATTATTTTATAATCCACAGACAGCAGAGATATTTGTCGGTAATTTCTCAAATCTTCCCTTTCACCTTTCTTATAAAGTATTCGAACATATACCTGAAACATGGAAGGTGGAAGTTTGCCGATTTCCAAAATTTCATGTACGACCTGCAGCAATGATAGCCCTAGTATACTCCAGAATGTGCTATAAAATTCTGCTGTTAGGCCATCACATCCAGGAGTTTTGCCTGTTTTCATACCATGTAAGGATTCAGTTAAATCTTTTAATGTTAAACATTGATCACACATTACACGGCATGAATCAGGTAACGTTTTCTTTATGTTACCTAAAACATTTGCTGCTGCTGCAGCATCACATCCTTCGGACGAATAGATACATTGATAAAAATGATGAACAGCTATTGTTATATCAGCTGTTGAATCAAGGTTTACACCATCCTTTGATTTTACACGTCTAATAATCTTTCCTATGCCCCATATCCTTTTCCAAACTACAGAAAAACTTTGTGGGTTTTTCACCCTCAGCCGGCATCTGAGCTCGTGACAGGATTTTGGCACCTTCAAACCTATACTTATCTAACTAATTTATTTTGTTCTTTGTTTGAATTAAAAGGCGGCTATAGCCTTCTTCTCCGTTATTTACATTATTGGAGGTTCATAATAAAAGTTTATCCAAGGCTTTCCTGTGCCTTCGTCTATCGTGTGCTAATTTATTAGCATACTGCCGTCAAATATGAGCCAGAATATTTTTACCCTCCTCCCACCATTGAATCAAATTTTCCTATGAGTCCTTTTTCCCGAGCCAATAATGCCAAAAGTGTTGGATACGTTGATAATATTTAACATCATGAAGGAGTGAATTATTAAATTTCCAATATCCATTCCCTTGCTTAATCCAGTCAGCATTATCTAATGTAATACACAGCACGTTGTGATCCGAGAATGCTACAGGTACAGTTTTTGTCTGAGTTAGTTTGCCTTTAAACGACTCCTGCAAATAAATCCTGTCTATTCTTGATGCAACATGCCCATCACATGGATACCAAGTGAACTGTTTTCCATCAGGATTCAACAGCCGATACCTGTCGAATAAGCATTCTCGATCACATAGCTGGTTCAACTCCTTGTGGGATGTGTCAGCATAAATAGCTGAAGACCGTCTATCTTTATTTACATCTAAAGTACAGTTAAAATCTCCTAGTGATAAAGTGTCCGTCCCTTCGTGTATAATAGTCGATAAATCTTTTAGAAAACCATTCCGAGGACCATGTAAAGTTGGTGCATAAATACACATAGTATTTAAAACTGAGTCAGAAATATTTCGTGATATTTTCACCTGACACCCATTTGTATCAGTTGATGATGATATGACATTAGCATATTTAAGGCACCTGGGGAGAATAAGAATAGCAACTCCTGCACTATTGTCTGTTGATAACGAAAAGTACAATTCGCCATTGAAGAACTGTTTAAATGAGTTATATACTTCAGGATTGTGAATTTTAGTTTCATGAAGTAATGCTATGTCTGTCTTTTGCTTTTCAAGTTCTTCCAACAACGACCTCTGCTTTAATACTGTATTCAAACCCCTGCAATTTAAGGTGCTAATAATCATAATAAGTAGGGTAATATACAACACGGCCACGATGGCAAATCTAATTGGATTTTGTTTTTTTACTGCCATTATTTCGCTTTAGCCCATTTACCCAGCTTACTGTTAAAATCATGATTATTCAGATGAACACTTTCCAAATGTCCGTACTTGGAAGCATCAGAATCACACCTTAAATGTCTATAGTGTACCCCTTTCGCTGTTATATAGGGCACACGCGTTTCACCGTCATCTGAATGATACATGACCATTTCATTGGTCGCATGTGAAGTGACAGAGTATTCTGACCCAGCCAATGTCATATTGTCATCCTCAATATCCTCTTCCTCCACATCACTCTCAGATCCAGAATCTATTTGATGACGTTTGATTCCTCAAACGCCATTATTAATAGGGGTATCCATAGCATCCATCATTGAAATAGCTCCACCTATTGCGCCATTGTCAGGGCAGTGGTTAATGCTACTTATGCCAGAGAGTTGACTTAAAGGAAGTGGGGGCAAATCTTCGTCTTCCGTCAATTGTGACCTAAATTTATTTTGCCCACATATCAAACTCTCTGACTGAGAAAACTCAATGTCACTCACATTCTCGCCGTCAACTGGTTGACTTTTCCTAGCATCAACTGGAGTTAAACTAATCCCGTCTTCTAAAATTTCTATTTCATCATTAGGCTCAGTTCTTGTTACCGCTGCATACGACGTTAATAGCAAATGCACATCAACAACAACTGGAATTGTCGCTGTAATTGCTGGTGAAATTTCCTTATCCCTTATCAGCGCGGATGGTTTTTCAACTGATCCACCGCTTTGAAGTTGGTTTGATGCAGTGGAATTGGCCATCTTATTAGGGCATCGCCATTTAAAATGCTATGTAGAACCGCATATAAGGCACTTGTTTTTCTGTGGACAATCTCCTGCTAGATGGGTAGTACTTGAACAAATACGGCATTCCGTAACTTGTCCCCTGTACCATAAGGGAAGGATGAGAATGCCATCAATGGCCAATTTATTCGGTAACGGTTTAAGCACTTTATCGAAATAAACTAGCCTAACTCCAGTCTCTAGCGTCCTATCAAATCGATACCTCTCTCTCGCTCTCTCTCTCTCCCCACCTTCAGAATCTTCCCATACTGGCTGAGCTCTGATGTTAGCCGCTCATTAGGGATCTCCAAAGGCACTTTAATCTTCACCACCAGTTTATCGCTATCAATTTCCTCAACTCCACACACCATCACCACCAGTTTATCGCTATCAATTTCCTCAACTCCACACACCTCTCCCGTAACAGTCAAATCGTTTGCTAATAGCTTTCCCTTTGCCTGTTCATTGGCCAAAGTGATGTTCCAAATATTACGAGTAATATTAATTAGGCCCTTTAACACCATAGGTCCAGCGCCTACGATGTCTTTTAAGCCATGATAAACGTCTATGGCTGATACGTCCCACCCTCTTGTGGTTATTTTCAAACGTGACGTCCGTTTATATTTAGATGATATTTCTAATGACGTTATAACAGCAGCGCGCCAGACCACCTTTAAAATCGGGCGTTTGTATGTAGGTCACGCTAACACAGGCGAACGAAAAGCCGCCTATACAAACAGGCCAGGCTAATGCAGTTCTCAAAGGCAACTAACATAAAAGGCGCTTTTAACGACGTGAAAGGAGGCAGGCAAGCGCAACTAAATTAGGACAACATACAGCTGGACAAACAAGGCCGAAACAGCAGGGACAGCCAACAATGGCTAGCGCTTTAAAACACGCGAGCGGCAAGCTTGAAATATTTCGCTGCAAAATACGACCTTCAACATCAAAATCTCCCAAAATAAATACAACAAAATTAACGTATATACACTTATAAAGAACCAAGACAAAAATAAAGCATATAGGCGTAGTAGAATTCGCCTTAAATCGACATTAATAGCGGAGCCAAATCAGTACGACTTCAATGACTACTACTACTACTACTACTACTATTACTACTGCTAATGCTGCTACTGCTACTGCTGCTCTGCTACTACTACTACTACTACTACTACTACTACTACTACTACTACTACTACTACTACTACTACTACTACTACTACTATTACTACTACTACTACTTTTTCCCCCTTTTTTGGGTAGCACGATCAATGGATCGTGTGGAAATCCATAGCACCCAAAAATATACTGACTGAAAAGAACATTAAACAGGATAAATCAAAAGAACAAACGATTATATCAGTCATGTGTATAAATAAGCAATAAATATATGGTGGTCACACGATTAATCTAGAAATTCAAAACAGCTAGAGATTTCCGTTTAAAAATTCCAAGCAACTAGCTCAACAACATTCCATTAAAATTATAAAAGCTCACGTGAGCATAGGCTGAGAAACACACACAGCGATCGGGAAGAAATTAATCAATAATCAACGGCCCGCAGGATAATCTATAAAACGCAAACTATAAGATAATACACTGAGCTCAGTGAAGTGACAATGCACCCTACATAGTTGAAGAGGGTTGAAACTTAACAAACGATTTATATTACAATTTACTTTGAAAAAGACGTTCCATAATTATCCCGGTACAAACACAATTATGTGTATACAGGCTAAGTATTTCCAATCTATTATTAGGAAGCAGTAGATTGAATGTTAAATTTATTTTAGTTGAATGCAATTTACTTTTGGATTCAGATTCTAAAATTACCCCGGAACAAACATTATTTATAAAAAATGTTGGACTGTTTATTAACTTGCCAAAACAAAATGGGTTAACCTGTTCAAACGACCACCTAAATTTAGGAACATGGTTTAACCCTTTCAGAGCCAACGCTCCCAATTTTCATCTCAATCTGATTAGCAGAGTTTTAGAGCGCATGTACGTGTTGGAGCTGTTGCTGTGTGAAGTAAATGCTGCTGTTTCACATAGCAACAGTCAGCGCACATGCATAAATCATTCCAGAGGCCAATTAAGGTGGATAGGAAATAATCAGATTTGTCGAAACAATGGAAATCAAATCACCAGAGCACCAAATAACTTCAAAAGAGTGAAGTCTATTTTTAGTTAGTGCATCATGCAATTCACATTTAAGGCAATGTGAGAACAAGGCACGAAAAACGCACTTCAATTTTTCAAAACTGCTGGAGTTGAGACCTGTATATGATTCACTGACTATCGTACACCGATGCTTCCAAATGGCCCAGACCGCCACACTCAAACAAAATAACAAGATCTTCTTTGCATTATTAGTCAGACTATAAGCGTCTAATTCATGAAATAGAATTGCATCTTGGATTATGTTGATATCAACTGTAACACTTTTCCTAAATATCTGTTCAATGTACATCCAAAATTGGGAGACGGGCAAACACTCTGTAAACAAATGGCTAATAGTTTCCTCAATGTCTGTACAGAATAGACACTGGTCATAATTTACTATGCCTACTTTCTTGAGGAGGGTGCCCACCCATAGTTTTCTATGAAGCAATCGCCAGACAACATCCCTTGCTCGATTAGGTAGGTGTGGTGAATGGATATTTTTCCAAACCACATCCCAACTCAGGGGAGAATGTTCAGTCCTTTCCCATGCGGCTACAGCCTTTGGAATAGTAATATTCTGTAGCATTAAAATATTATACCACCCCTTATTCCTTAACGTATATGAAAAACGTCCATCAGTACTTTCCAGGATTAACTTGGAGAAAGCACCATTCACAGACCCATTAGGGAGAAGAAACAATTCCATTGGAATTGCTTCCTGTAACCATTTTAGAAGGCGCTACACGTCAATTGGGCATAAAGATGTTACTCGTGATATGCCATCTTGTGATTTCCATTTTCGAGTTTTCACATCTACAATATCACACAAATTTTGAATACCATGTTTAGCAAAAGAAGTGTAATATAAAACTCTGCCTTCATATAGAATATGATCATTCCCCGACAGGTACTGGCTGGAGGCATGCTCCCAGCAAAGAGGTGAATCTTCTTTGTGAACAAACTTAGCTAAAGCAGCTTTAATGTCCAAAAATACCGATGGAATCTGTGTGTAATTCGGTGGAGGTTTAGAAGACCTAAAAAGAATGATTTATTTGAAAATGGCTCATTATACCTTTCTGTAAGGCATCTAGATACATTTGCCCACTGACTATCTGAATGAAGTAAATCATCTAAAAATGTCAGCCTTAATGAGACACAGTTAATTCTTAGGTCTGGGATGGCAAGCTCGCTATCAAGCTTATTATTAGTACAGACAAATATCATCTTGGTAATTTCCTTTTCAACATGTTGGGCATATTAACAACTACAGCAACATACCGAAGTTGTGACAATATCAAATTATTGATCACTATCTCCCGGCCAAAAAATAGTCAGACGTCGATGTTTCCACTGAATAATTGTCTTGCTCATTTTGGAAAGCAAGTTTGTCCAATTAATGGAATCATGGTTTGTTCGACTGAAATGAATGCCTACAATCCGTATTATGTCAGTGGACCAATTGATGCCTAATGGCTGATTATTTCGTTCTTTCCATGAACCCCAAAACAAACCTACTGATTTTTCTTGATTAATTTTGAGCCCTGAAGCTTTTTGGAAATTCTCTAAGGTAAGATGTAAGCGATTAAAATCACTATTTTGGCCAACAAAATAGTCGTATCATCGGAATATTGTGACAATTTCACTGGTGTCATAAGACCACGAATACACAGTCCATGAAAATTTATATCTTCTCTTATTGTCGCTCCCAAGGTTTCCATACAAATTACAAATAAAAGTGCTGACAGTGAGCAACGTTGTCGAATTCCTCGTTCTAAGACAACTGGTTGGCTTATAAAATTGTTCACAAGGTATCTACTAGTAATGCCATTGTACAATATTCGGATCCATTTAATAAAATTGGCCCCAAAGCCTATGCGATTTAATGACATTAACAGAAACTTTCACTCCAAACAATCGAAAGCCTTTTCATTATCTAAAGCTGCAATGGCGCCTGGAATGTTATCCTTTTCAACCAACTGAATCAGGTCTCTAATGAGAACAGTGTTGGTTAATATTGATCTACCAGGTATTGAACTTGTCTGAACAGGATTAATAACATCACCCAGCACCTGACCTAGCTTCATTGAAAGAGCTCTAGAAATAATCTTGTAATCAACTCCAAGGACAGAAATTGGCCTATAATTCCGTATGTCACTCCGGTCACTCTTTTTAAATAGCAGACATACATGTGCTTGAGACATTGTAAAAGGAAGTTTTCCCTGATGGAAAATTACTTTAAGAATGTCACAGAATTTCGCACCAATGAGATGCCAGAAAGTAACGTAAAACTCAACAGGCAGACCATCTCCCCCTGGCGATTTTCCATTCTTCATTATTTTGAGCGATTTAGTAAGGTCTTCTAAGGTTAAATATTTTTCACAAATATCAACCGACGGAGGAGGCAATGTTTCCTTAAGTATTAGCAAGTAATATAGCTGCCAACTCTTCATCAATTTCTTCAGACTTATATAAATTTTCATAAAATGTTTGAACAGTTTCTTGTAGATCCTTATTTGAATTAACAATTTGACCATTTATTTCAAGGCCCCTAATTATCCTTTCCACACCTCTAGACTTTTCTAGGCCACAAAAATATTTTGTCCGTTTTTCACCTTCAGAATAAAATTGGGCTCTTGATCTTACTTTTGCACATTCTGCTCTGTACAATTTTATTTGTGATAATTTTAAGCTGGTCTCCTCCAAAACCTGTCAAGTGAATATCGCCGCTTGAAACTTTACGAAAAATTAGGGTTTGTAGACGAATCAACATTCTCTCCTCTTTGCGCATTTTCTTTGCCTTTTGAATAGAATATTGTCTTGATACATTAGCAAACCAAGAAATCAAGCTTTCAAATTCTGATATTTTGCGGAGCTTAAAACGCCAGAAACTTTCAATACATCGCTGATACTCAAAATCATTCAGCAAGGAAATATTAAGTTTCCAAAAACCTGGACCACGTGTAACCCATTCTGCATTATCTAACACAGTGGAAACTAGGCAAAGATCAGAAAAATGTACTGGATATATGCCAGTATCCGAAATTAACCTTTTAGCACTCACTGTACGTAAATCCTGTCTAACCGAGAGGCTCTCTCACCATTTGATGTTACCCGTGTATATTCACACCATTCAGGGTTTATTACTCTATAGCTATCAAAAAGGTGCTCACTATCACATATTTCCTGTAAACGCCGATGAGACATATCTGAGTATATTGATAACGAACATCTATCATTCTCTGGATTTAAAACACAATTAAAATCTCCACCAATAATACAATTTTCTGACCTACCATGTATTACTGGGCCAATAGCTGAATAAAAATGCACCTCGTTGAGAATGGGATGCAGGGGCATAAATAGACATCAAAATTTAGTGTTGAACCAGACATTTCAACAGTCACCACGGCCCATCTGCCATTACTATCAGCTTCCGATGAAATGATATTTAATAAACTCAAACACCTGGGTAAAAACAAGATCGTCACTCCTGTGTTTAAATCAATGGCATTGGAATAGAATATTTCACCCTTAGAGAGCTGTTTGAAATTTTCTAGCACTTCAACATTATGGAACTTAGTTTCCTGAGGCATGACGATATCAGCTTTTAAATCAGATAATTTCTTTAGCAACATGCGTTGCTTCAATCCATCATTCAAACCACAGCAATTAAGTGAGCAAATTATGATTAAAAATCTATCACTAATACCCATAATGCCTAGTTTGGTTTTGTCTTCTTACTATTCTTATCCCGTTTAGCCCTTTTATCAATCTTCATAATAAATTTTGAATTTGTCAGATCAGTAATGGTCAGATGCTGATACCGGGAACTATCAGAATCACTGCGCAAGTGCCTGTAGCAAACGCCTACATGTGTTATGTATGGAACCAACACCTCGCCCTTTTCAGAGCGATACAAGACCATTTCATCAGGCTGCTGGGATTCCTGTGTTTGGGTCGAGGTGTCAGAATCTGCAACAGAGATGGCATCGTCAAAATCCTCATCTTCGCCGTCCTCGGCCCCAGAGCTTAGGTCTTCTATCACTCTTTTAAGACCACCAGCAATTATTATCATGTCCAACCACCTGTGTAGAATCTTTTATTACCAAATCAGATTCAGCTAGTGGTGACAAATCACATGGTACATCAACTTCCATTGACTGAGATGCAAATTTTGTTTGTCCCAGTACTAAACTGTGTGTGTCATCAACAGCGGCAGTGTAATCATTTTCCCGGGTTATGCCATTAACCATTGCTGGAGGGGTAGCAGATATGCGTCTCCAGAACCTCAATCTCATCAGCATGTTTTAGCCAATACTGGATCCCCAACCTTAGTAACAATGGAACCTCCAGTCTTACTAACATTGGAGTCCACAGCCTTACTATCAATGGGGCATACAGCCCTACTAACGACGTGCGCATAGGTGTGTGGCAGCCATTTGCGTCATATAGCTATACCTGGCTTCTTCCACCTTAGGTATACTAGCAGCATTCATAGTTGAACTCTTGGTCACATCGAGATTTAAAATGATCAGATGATCCACATAAAAGGCACTTATTTCTATAAGGACAGGTGGTCAGTACTAGAGCCGATACGGCATTCTTTAACCTGACCTCTATACCACGCAGGGAGGAAAAAACTCCCATCAATAGGCAACTTGCCTGGAATGGGGTTATCTATCTTCTCCACCCACACCCGTCTTATACCATTTTCAAGCGTCCTATCGAAGGCGTACGTCTCTCTCAATTTTCACAACTTGCGCATATTTTCCCATTTCCGCTGTAATGCGTTCATTCGGGATTTATAGAGGCCCCGGACTATCACAATCAGTTTGGCCGAATCAACTTTATCGATTTTACATACTTGTCCATTGACAATCAGGCCCTCTTCCAAAAACCTTTCTTTAATTCCTTGTGAACTGACGGTTAAATGCCATACATTTCGGCTAATATTAATTAGCCCCTTTAATACATTTCGTCCAGCGCCCACAGTGTCTTTTATGATCCCATCGTAGACATCAATAACGCCAACATTCAAACCAGTAGTGGTAAGCCGAAGGCTTAGTAGCTGCTTATAGGCCCTTTTCTTGTTATTGTTTTGGTGACGTCATCGGCGCATGCGCATTATCGGTGGTTGGCAAAATAACAAACGCGCTCACTTGTAAACATACATAAGCACGTGTGTTAACTATGCCAGATTACTATAATTCTTTGGGAAATGATGCGAAACAAAGACACGACGAGAAGTTGCGAGTAGATGGCGTAAGAATAGATGATCCTTATAACACCCAGACTGGCTGGGATTTAAATATCTCGCTGTGGCCGCCGATCAACTATGGTTACATCTGGATGTATCTAATTGACTCAGCAGGAGAGTATACTAGAGAAACGTTGACGGCGTATAAATCTCTCTAGGCGTATAACTATTTTATTTCTAACAAAGCGCAAGAAGTATACTATCATCATGTCTCTAAGGAGTCTCCAATGTGTATACTGAAGGCGCGTGTACAGCTAGGTCAGAGGACAACACTTCCAGCTAATAAGACACGGGTCTGCGTAAACAAAGAGGTTGGATTCATACAGACAGCTCATTGTACGTGCATGGCTGGTAAGTAATAGTATCCTAACAATACAGTAGCGTCAAAAAGAAACTACAGCAAAAGGTTAGGGGTGGGGTCCCTATAAGGTGGGGGTGTAATCTCTCCCTTGGGTGCAAATGGGGATGGGGTTCACCCAGCAACAAGGTTTAAGAGGGTGAGTGCGGTACTAAAAAGCATGCTTACTTTGATTCCTAACTTTGCATACATTTCACACATCATTTAAGTGGGTGATTAGCCACCCCATCCAACTGATCTCATACATACTGATAGCTGAAACATAGGCGTAGAGACAAGAGTGGGGGGGGGCTGGCAATACCCCCACCCCAGGTTTTGCCTCTCCCATAGTGTATCCTGATACCCCCACCCCACCTCTAGGTTTTGGCCCATACCATACTTCAGCAACCCCAGGTCCAAACTTGTACTTTCCTACACCCCTGTGAAAGCGACTGTTTTGTCTTTGAAATGAAATGAATTATGAGTCTGTTGTTACAAGTTTGTGAGTCAAATGTGTTTCAAAATTCTAAACAAAGCACAACACCTCTACAGCCCTGGGTCCCACAAAAATAAGGGGAACCGAATTTAAAACCCCACAATTATCATCAATTTTTATCCATTTAAACCTGAAATTCAAGTATCTCACTATTACAATAAGCTGGTTGAATATATTCAAAGCTTAGGCTGTACCATCTTCCAGTGAAACTAGTTTCAAAACTAGTCAACAGAATTCTGACACATACGTAACAAATTTGTTATATTTGTTTTGCTCAGTAATAGGTGTACCGGTGGCAGCAGCAGCAGCAGCAGCAGCAGCAGCAGCAGCAGCAGTAAATAATATATTTTATCTTTATTACAGACTTGATGAAGTATGCAGTCATGTTGCCGCTGTTTTGTTCAAAGTAGAAGCAGCTGTGAGGCTTGGCTTGAACAAAGAGTCATGTACAGATATTGCCTGCACATGGAATAAAACTTACACCACTAAGGTGTGCTTTACTGACTAACATTAACCCTTTCAGCGATAAATTCCACATATCTCATTTTCAAAGTTACCATACAGTTAACCTGTTAAAAACTGAAATTTATTTGACTGGAAGCCGTTCAGCAACGCCTTCCAGTCAAATAAATTTCAAAATATTCAACAGAATAATTTTTTACATCACAAAGAATAAATTTTTTCAGGGATTTGTCAGTGAAAGGGCTAACCACTGTAATGCTGAACTAGAATGCATAGTCAATGGCACACCATCGCAAATCCCCATGCTTTCGGCAACTTTAATGTTCTTTACCTCTAGTCACTACCCTCACCACCACCAGGGGTGGGTGGGTGGCATAATATAAAATGATCTCACAACCAGCAGCCACACGAGTAACTCAGATACCAAATTCTGCCAACGTTTACTTTCTTCTCCCACATCCAACCTGGCAGCAGAGCCTAACGTAGATGTCGGCTTGCACTCCGCAATCATATGGGTTACTCACATAAAAGATTTGATTGAATTCCACCGAATGGTTTCAACTTTGCCCAACGACTTTAATTAAGATATTGCTGAGTAACATAACAAACTCAATTGACATTTTAGCAACATTATTTCCAAATTAACAGACAATATTCAACAACGACCACTATATATATATATGTAATAAGATATTATCTATGGTGTTATTTCTATAATGACATGGTAAGATTATATATACTTCTGACTGATTCATAAGGAAGAATTAGGTGACTATAGTCTAAAAGGGACTCACTAAATATCAATTTAATGTTTGAAAGGATGGACATCATTTGTAGTTCAGTATAACGCAAGAGGTTACATGTATTAACTTTGGTATGTTTCTACTTTCTAGGTCACTCGTCTTCTTCTTCTTTTCGATCGCTGGTATCACACTTGGAGATCCGTTCTCAAGATGAAATCTGTGGTTTTCTGCAGTTCTTCCACAGGCCCATACAGCTTTTCAAGAAAAGAGGTTGACAAAGGCCAGATCTCTTCTCTCAGCAGCTGATACGTACTGCAACATTGAAGTATGTGCTCTGTGGCCTGTTCTGCTTCTCCACAAGGACAAGCGGGCGATGTCGTAAGGTGGAACCGCCTTCTAGGTCACTCCATCTCCATTAGATGAGATTGACCTTTCAAAACCTGTTCATGCAAAGAATAAGAAGCAACGCCTCCAAAAAAAAGGACTGAGGAGAGTGACGTACCAAAGCCGAGTCTGGCAGACTCTTTGGCACGTCTTCGCCAGATGTGTCCATCTGCTGGAATACTGATACGATCAGAGTCAGACACTGATTCCGCTCCAGAAGGGGAAGAATCATCAGATCAGAGTCAGACACTGATTCCGCTCCAGAAGGGGAAGAATCATCAGATCAGAGTCAGACACTGATTCCGCTCCAGAAGGGGAAGAATCATCAGATCAGAGTCAGACACTGATTCTGCTACAGAAGGGGAAGAATCATCAGATCAGAGTCAGACACTGATTCCGCTCCAGAAGGGGAAGAATCGTCAGATCAGAGTCAGACACTGATTCCGCTCCAGAAGGGGAAGAATCATCTGATCAGAGTCAGACACTGATTCCGCTACAGAAGGGGAAGAATCATCATCATCTTTTCCACCAGTAAGTTCTTTGGTGGAATTGAATTTAACCCTTTCACTACGAAGCCAGCCAAAACCAGCCTCTGTAATGGTCTTGGAGAATGTCCTTGTGCAGGCGGTCAAGAGAATACTATTTTTGAAATTTTACCACTGGAATGACTGGCTCGATATTTGAGCCAGTCATTCCAGCAGTACATTTTCACAAATAATATTCTCTTGGCCGCCTATACATGGACATTCAATAAGTAAATATTTAAATTTTTTGAATAAATTTAGTCATTGAAGGGTTAACCAAGACTAGTGGGATGAAAATTTATTTTAATACAAAAATCAGTTTTGTAACAAGAGCAATAGACCCTCGCCCTCCCGTTTTTGTCGAGTTTCTGGACTATCAAGATTATTTGGGTCACGTCCAACGTTATGGAACTCTAGTAGGTAACACCATTAAATTTGAGCCAAATCTGACCAGTAGTTTCCGAGATATCCACAGATCCAGAATTTGATTCAATCCGGATCGGGGTTCTTTTATCTGGATCGTCGCCTAAGTCTGGGAATTGTATTGCACAACAAGTGCTTCGTCGTGTTAAATTTGAGCCAAGTGGATGAGCAGTTTTTAAGATACAGTTCCGGCGTACGTACACCTACACGATCACAAAACCCTCTCCCCATTAAGGGGAGAGTGTAGTTATTATGTCAAATTAGTTTCACATTATTCTACACACTACAGTTTTACAGTATGGTTGCCTTCTCTATGGTGTAAAGTTTATCGAATATTTTGTTGTATATTTTGAAATCACTTTGACTGAAAGATGTTACTGCATAATGCAATAACAGCTTCCAGTCAAATTAATTAAAAAATATCTCGCAGTTTTACTTTATGGTTGTCCTGACATTGAGATAACGGACTCAGGAGATTCATCAGTGAAAGGGTTAACACATGGACTCATTTAACTTATGATACATAATGCTAACACAATACTACTGTTATAATGCTCAGCATGACAACTTACTTACCATTTAGTAAATATGACTATTTTATGTAAATATAGATAGATTTATTCACTATAGAATGTATCATAATTCAGATATATTTACAAGGTGGATAACATTAGATCTTATACAATAACATCAAATCAGTTTATCTTTCACTTTGGGTCATTGGGTAATATATACATGTTTAGATTGAAGAAGATAGATCGTTATCCACTTAACTTTATAGCATATATGCAAAACAGCAGATGTTGAATATAGTCATAAAAGGAACTGAATGAGCAATATTGCTGAAAACTGTTGCTGTACATAGCAACCGCTTTCATTAACATTGCTAATTCAGTTCCTTTTATGCCTACACATACAATAATATCGCTCATTCCGTTTACATTCTTGACTGCTGTGATAATTTTCAGAATGGCTATCATGTATTGCTTATTTTCAGATGTTAAGTAGTCTTCACTCAGATAGCTATTGTAGTTGGTCACAACAGCGATTGTCCGAACGCATCAATGAGATAATGGAGACATATACAGTCACCACTGACCAATCAAAACATCGAGAAGAAGTCACTCATGATCAGACGACCAGCAACGTGTGGAAGCTCCATCGACAGGGAAGGGTAACAGCCCCTTTTGCACACCGTGTTTTATCCTTGATGGAGTCAACTAACCCTGCTAGAATAATGCAGGATTTAAGTTCATTGTCGGACGATCTAGCATCAATCCCTGCTATTCAGTGCGGTAGGCAGAATGAGGAGACAGCTAGGGAAGTGTATAACCAATCGCAAGCATCACACCCAGGTTTCAGCAGCAGACAAAGTGGTTTAGTTGTACCTACCAGTGAACCATTTATTGAAGCATCACCTGATGGTGGTGTTCTTTGTGAATGTCATGGTCACCGTTTAGTAGAAATAAAATGTCCATTTAAGTACATGGATAAGAAACCATGGGAAATTAAACATTCAAGCTTCTGTTTGGATGGGCACATAAAACAGTCACATCAGTACTACAGCCAAGTCTTGTGACTTCATAGTGTGGACTCCATATGGCATAACATTTACCAATGTACCGTATAACGAAGAGTTCTCTAAGACACGAATGGGTAACGTGAAATCATTCGTCAAAGAACATGTCATACCTGAGTTGCTAGCAGGCAAGCCACATCTATGGCAAATGAGCACTTAATTTACCTTGTTAAATATATCTTGTTGATCTAATATTAATTGTATTCTGCTGAATATTTTGAAATTAATTTGACAAGAAGCTGTTGTTGTGGCAGCAATGGCTTCCAGCCAAATTAATTAAAACATTTTCAGCAGTTTTACAGAATGGTGTTCTTGAAATTTAAATACATGGTACTCATCAGTGATACTCATATGTGATATTATCATCCTATAGTATAGCATGACAAGTTACATACCATAGTAGTAAACATGAGTATTTTGCATCACCGGTATATCTATATACAACATCTGCAAGTGGTTGAAGTATGGCGTTATTCTTGATTCACTCTCCAGTGAGAACATGACCTTAGTTTGACTGACGAAAAGCTGCTGCTGACCACTTCAGGTCCAGTTAGGCTCAAGATGTTATTTAATAAGTCGAGTAGAATGTGTTAGATTGGCAATTATGGTTCATATATTTGGTGTGTGTGTATATTTGTTCCAAATAAAACTGTTGCTAACGTAATAAAGCTGGAAGTTTCTGTGTTATGGTAGATGACAAAGCGATTTATTTCTCCACTTCAGAAAGAACCCCGGAATGAGGGCCTACATCAAGTTATTAACATGCTTAAAGGTTTACCATTGTCAGATTGCTCAGCCAAAGAAGCCATGTTTACCAAGCACTCCACGGCATTATTTTCTAAATCTGGATCAACACACGCTGATGGGGCTGTTATAGTTGCTTCAGATTCACTTGAAGTCTGACGTTTTCTGCTACGCTCGTATCGTGGCATTTTCCCAGGTGTCTTCCTGTCGATAGGCTTGTGGCTGAAAATGCTTGGGACATACTCAGGATGGGCTTTAATCAGTGATGGTTTCTCTGAAATAAATGATAGTTGGCATTTTTATAAGTTTATCCCTTTAGAAATGATCAAGGCAGTCAATTATAAGTTTACCCCTTTAACAACGCCGAAGGCGGTCAAAAGAGGCTTCTGCAGTGGTCTTGAAAAATGTCCATTTGGAGACTAAAAGAAG
Source organism: Chaetoderma sp. LZ-2023a (assembly GCA_034401795.1). NCBI lineage: Eukaryota > Metazoa > Mollusca > Caudofoveata > Chaetodermatida > Chaetodermatidae > Chaetoderma > Chaetoderma sp. LZ-2023a. The sequence goes on from CM067374.1 coordinate 22,638,475, forward strand.
AATATTTTTGAAAATGTATCACTAGAATGACTGGCTCAATTTCCGAGCCAGTTATTCCAGTAAATTTGTAAAAATAGTCTTAGTCTTTTATTTTGATGCAAATGGGCATATCCTTTGGGAAAAAGGCGTTAAATCATGTTCATACCAGTGTTATCACATTATTTTATGAAAGAATCACTTTCTTAGGGTAAGGGTGTAACTAAGATGGTGAGGGTCCTGCTCCATCTTCTTTTATGAATTTCTTAAAAGTTAGATTCAGATGTCATTTAAGGGGAGATATACCATTCATTCTGGACAATAACAGACATCAATCTTTCCTTCACTTCCATAGATATATTAACTATTTCAACCATGTGAACTGATAAGCTGATAGGTTTAAATTCGTAAAAGACAATTCTGACCCTCCCACTGTATGTGTCCAAATTCTGTTAAATGTTTTGAAACTAATTTGAACGTCAAGCAATGTCAGCTGATTTTGCCTCACGATCAAAGTGCTCAAGAATGGATATTATATTTGTATGGTTGTTTTGAAAATAATTTCAAATGATACTGATGATACAGGATACATGTGGTGATCATAAGCGCATGTGGTGATCATAAGCGCATGTGGTGATCATAAGCGCATGTGGTGATCATAAGCGCATGTGGTGATCATAAGCGCATGTGGTGATCATAAGCGCATGTGGTGATCATAAGCGCATGTGGTGATCATAAGCGCATGTGGTGATCATAAGCGCATGTGGTGATCATAAGCACATGTGGTGATCATAGGCGCATGTGGTGATCATAAGCGCATGTGGTGATCATAAGCGCATGTGGTGATCATAAGCGCATGTGGTGATCATAAGCGCATGTGGTGATCATAAGCCCATGTGGTGATCATAAGCGCATGTGGTGATCATAAGCGCATGTGGTGATCATAAGCGCATGTGGTGTTCATAAGCGCATGTGGTGATCATAAGCGCATGTGGTGATCATAAGCTCATGTGGTGATCATAAGCGCATGTGGTGATCATAAGCGCATGTGGTGATCATAAGCGCATGTGGTGATCATAAGCCCATGTGGTGATCATAAGCGCATGTGGTGATCATAAGCGCATGTGGTGATCATAAGCGCATGTTGTGATCATAGGCACATGTGGTGATCATAAGCGCATGTGGTGATCATAAGCGCATGTGGTGATCATAAGCGCATGTGGTGATCATAAGCGCATGTGGTGATCATAAGCGCATGTGGTGATCATAGGCATACGATTAGGAATGTACTAGGGGGTGGGGGGAGGGGGGGGGGGGCTAAACTAATGTTGGGGCGTACGGAGCACTAAATATTTATTTTTATTTTTATTTTTTTGGGGGGGGGGGGGGAGCAAGTGTGGTGGGCATGGCCACCTTAGGACCTAATACATTTATAACAATTATTGGGGGAAGGGAGCCCATCACCATATTCTGTCGCCCATAAGTGGGCCAAAAACCTGGGTCGCTATGGCCTATATCCTCCCATCACTGCCTGTTCCTACACCTGTGGGTGGGGTGGGGAAACATATTGTGCATCATCCCATTACTGGACATGCACGCACGCACACACACTTGAGACAATTTATCTTTAAACAGTGACATACTGCGAATGTTGCTATTGTAGGACCTGAATGAATAAAAAGTAAACTTGAACTTGTAGACAATACAAATTCTATACGTGTAGTTCCCCTAGAACACCGACCCCACCCCCACCTCCGCCCACCCCAACTTCCCCACTGACTGCTTAGTGGTGTCAAATGGCCCACTCACTCTAGAAGACTTCGGTCATTTGGTCAAATGATAGGTCAATTACATACATGGAAAATAGCTATGGCCTAAAATCATGGGCCTTTGACCCATGTGTAAAGGCAATGAATGGGTCATTGTGAATTTTATAGTGCCAAGTGGTGCAGGTACCCTGCCTCGGCAAAACCCTGACAGTACACGTATTTATGTCAACATCTAAGAAATATTATATTCATACTTACTATCAATAAAATGATCACTACATAGACGATCTGTTGACTTTGGTGTCCATGTTCTCATCGTATCATTTAAGTCAACGCGGCCGATTACTCGCAACCAGGCGCTCAGTCGTTCTGTATCTTTAAGCGGTAATCTAAAAAAACTTTCTTTTCTAAACTTCCTCTTACGAATCTATTTTTGCATCCCACTGCACAACAACTGACAGGCATTGTGCATATTTAAACGAAGAAATGCTATGACGGTGTTGTACTGACGCTCTGTTTAACAACAAAAATCGCTACGCGCGTGTTTATTTTGCCAACCAGCTAGAACACTATCGCTGACGTCATCAGAAAAGGGGCTCGCTTGACGTGAGCGTTCACATTGACCTAGATTATCGTATACACCTGTCTACTATAGGCCGAGTTTACGCCGCTAGTAGGGTAGACATTTTTTAATCTTAAAGGATTTTTCTCATTTTCTAACAGTTCAGATTTGGGCAATTTTTGTTCACAGAAATCCCTTTCACCTTCTTTGAAATGGAGCCAAGTCTGTTCAGTTGCTTTTGATTATCGACATACTAACAGACAACCATACACACAGAATAACAGACATCTAGACTCAATATAACACTCAGGGCCGTATTTAGATATGTGGGGTCCCCGGGGCAAAGAATGAGCGGGGGATCTGGGGGTCCTCCCCCATAAATCTTTTTACATCTAGGTACTCTGAGACGGCCAGAGAGTCTACTTTTAGGGTGAATTATGGCGCTTTCTTTCGTTGTGAAATTATTTTATTTTGCAAATTTTCGTAAGTAACATTGTTGTCGAACACCAAACAAAAATTGGGGCCCCCACAACTATTAGAATAGAATTATAATGCATGATTAAGAGTTCTAAACTAATAAAGTTTGCTTTAAATGTCCTATAACTTCCAAAAAAGTGCATAATTATTTTTTCATGTTTAAATTGTGGGGGCCCCTTTCTTGTGGGGACCCGGGCTTTTTCCCCGATTGCCCCCCCCCCCCCCTTAAATACGGCCCTGATAACACTCTCGGTGCCTTACTGATGATTGCAATAATTATTCCCAGACATAGTAGTGTGAATGATTCTGGCAATCTCTATTTATAAGAGTAATCATTGAGCGGTGGGAGCGCTAGTGTACTCTGACAATGTACCGGCTCTGTCAGTTACGTGGATCGACAGGACTCAATGGGTTGTACCACCGTCAGAGCAGATACTGGCTAGGCCGGCTGATAAATACAGATGTGTTACTCTTTTAGTGCATTCTGTATTATCTATTTAGATGATTTTCTCGCTAATAATGGTGTTTAACACTTTAATGACGAAATATGTTCAAAAAATTGAAACATATACTTATTTGAATTTCCATTTACAGGCCAAGAGAAGACTGTTTTTGAAAATTTACCACTGAAATGACTGGCTCGATAACCGAGCCAGTCATTCCAGTAGCAAATTTTCAAAAATAGTCTTCTCTTGGCCCGCAAATGGATATTTTTCAAGACCCCCTGTTTGGTCCTGAAAGGGTTAATACGCAACAACTGTTAATGACAATGACGGCAGAAATATGCTTAACGTAGTTTCTATGTTTATGGGAGCTTTGCATGATTTTGACAGACCTACGTTCAGCCGATGCCAATATTAAGCGAAGTGGAATTGGGATGTGATGGGTCGGGGCCGCTCGTATGTTCTGCAACAATGAAACAATCCGGGGATGAGTATCATATGTCGCGTGGGCTATACCATATCTCTTATAACACGTCAATCTCTGTTCCTCATCGCATCAAGAGACGTGTTCACGCAGTATACAGACATAATAAAGTCTCTAGCTCGCGAATTACTAAGCAAACCATGCGATGAAGCGATGCATACACTATGAATATATACGCTGGACAGTTGCCCAACACACTAACCGAATCACGTGATGGGACTATAGGCGGTCAAGCGGCGGTGATTACCGTGTTCCATACCACGTTTACAAGAAACATTTATCACGGTGCCTATAAGAAAATTGCTTTTACACACAATGTCAGAGCTGCAAATAAGTTCCTAACTTTCGGATATGATACTATGAACTGTTCATCTAAATCAATGCCTCGTTCTGGAATATAGATCACAGTTCATTGATTCATACACGAACCTGAGCCACATAAACAGTGAACCTGACAAATCTATATTCACTATATACAGATATTGAGGCGGTCGTCTTTTCTCACGTGTGTGAGAGGAACTGAGCAACATCAGTTTTTCACGAAGCAAATTATTCACCATCCCACCCCCACCCCATTTCCTGCAATTAGTGACGTTTACTTATACTAGTACCTCCTACGGTAATGTTTAGCTTCTTTATTGGGTGGCCGTGTATTGTTGGTGACAAAATCACGACCCAATGACAGATCGTCCTGCAAACACAAAGCCAGCAGATGACGCACTTGATGCTATCTGCCTGTCGTTTATTCTCTAACACGTAGATTTCTGCAGTGAATGCTTGTGTAAGTAGAAAGACACAATCAAAATAGTTGCTATCTACAGCAAATGCACTGCACAAATCCGTATACTATGCTCATTAACAATTCACCTTTCCAAGTTTATCTATCCATCATATGATGTCATAATCAACTAAGTGACGTGTATGCTGACGTCATAATTATGACGCCATGAATGATTCAAAATAGTCCGTCCTTAACGCTTAATAGTCCGACACGTTTTACGAATTGTATGTCTTTGCTATTTAATAAACATGCTGTTGAATATTTAGAAACTAATTTGATTGGGCGCTGTTACTGCCATAGGCAACAACAGCACCCAGTCAAATTAGTTACAAAATATTTAACAAATTGCCTGTATAGTTTCTGGAAATTGATAGTCAGAGAGTTCAGAGATCGATCGATTCCAACACGAGCGTGACGTAGGTGGAGCTTAGCTGGTGATAGGCGGGCAATAGCTAAAGCTGGAAAGGAACAATGATGGTAAGGAATACCAAAATAAGAGTCTGAATCAAAGGACCCAAGCATACCATGCGGGTGTATGACATTTGTAAGAGCACGAATGATTCTTGTTATGACCAATCAATCAGTAATACGTGATGCTAATGATGGTCGCTGGATGATGATGGGATGCCGATGATGATGATGATGATGATGATGATGATGATGATGAGGAGGAGGAGGAGGAGGAGGAGACGGACGGTGACGTCAATGATACTTCCGCAGACGGGGTTGATAGATACATTTCTATGTATTAGAAAGATGTCTTGAAATTTTGAACGATTGTATCCCAGTTTTACTCATATATATTTATATTTCTTTCACGCGTTTTCAATCCAAAGAATGATTTTTATATGTAATTATATTTTGTCCATATTGTATTTTAGAGGTTGTAATAAGAAGGGACCTTTCCATTTTTAGCCATGCCCATCTCTAGCTAACCTCCAGCCACACCTCGCTAGTGTTGGGATCGATCGATCTCTGAACTCCCTGGCAATCAATTTCCAGAAAACTATACAGGTAAGCTGTTGCATATTTTGAAACTAATTTTGCATATGGCAGCAACAGCGCCCAGTCAAATTAGTTTCAAAATATTCAACAGCTATTAAACAGTAGAGACATACAATTCGTACAACGTGTCGGACTATTAAGCGTTAAAGACGGCCTTATATAATCATTTATGACGCAATGATTATGATGCCATCCTACACGCCGCTTAGCTGAGCATGACGTCATATGATACTCCGGAAAGGTGAATTAACATGGTTGAAACATACACATGGTTACAAAGATCATGAAACGTGGGAAATTCTATAGCAAATGTGGCACAGCAGTACATCAATGCCATATATGCGTATATACGCACAGACAGATGTGGGAAAGCATGGGTTTTGGGTGAGGGTGGGGTGGGTGGAGGGATGAATAGATTGATGGATGGTGGGTGGGTGGGTGGGTGGGTAGGTGAGTGGGTGGATGGATGGCTGGCTGGATGTTGAATGGATATCGCCATTCTCGAAGCATGCTCATCGTTGGACCGACCGACCAACGGATACACCAATTGACATTCCGACGGATTGACCATCCGCCCAACTGAACTACTAATCGAAACACCTACGAATCGACCGACCGACCAACTGACTAACTAACTAACTAACTAACTAACTAACTAACTAACTAACTAACTAACTAACTAACTAACAACCAACCAACCAACCAACCAACCAACCAACCAACCAACCAACCAACCAACCAACCAAACAAACAAACAAACAAACACACACAAACAAACAAACAAACAAACAAACAAACAGACAGACAAACCAACCAACGATCCAACCAACCAATCACTATTTATCTCCATTTTCATCGCAATTCATCCGAAGATGCACTCAGATAGCGTGATGTACATATTAGATTCTAGCAAATCATCTCCCACACTAAGTGGATGTCCAACACCTGGTCCTGGCCAACTGGGAGACAGTTACAGGAAAATTATAGCCGGAACTCGGCGCTGGAAAAATAACAGTATTTCTAATTGCAATCCCCTGAGTTGAGCCAGATGGGAGAGCTGGAATACTAGAGCGACTCCGTAGACATTGTCCCTTTGGACTCGAAATACCAAAATACCGAAGCCTATTACCAGTGCAAGAATTATTCTGTAGAATATTTCGAAGCTAATTTGCTCGGAAGCTATTGCGACTTATGGCAGCATCCGGTTCCTGTTAAATTAGATTCAATATATTCAACAGTTTATCTGTATATTAACCTTGAAATCCACGAACCCATTTCCTCACTCAAACATATGACGCCATAATCAACTATGTTTTTGCTACTTAAGAAACCTGCTGTTCAATATTTTGAAACTAATTTGACTGGGCACTGTTGCTGCCATAGCAAGAGCTACTCTACCAACAGGGCAAAACTACAGTGTTATAGGTCCTTACACATAGATAGGGGATTTACTTTCAATCAACAACTTACAAGGAATGCGCGCATAGACCAATGGACCTTTCCGGTTTTAGCTATGCTCCGCCCATCTCTAGCTAAGCTCCACCAACACCTCGCTCGTTTTGGGATCGATCGATCTCTGAACAGCCTGACTATCAATTTCCAAAAAAACTACACAGGTAAGCTGTTGAATAGTTTGAAACGAATTAGTTTTACAATATTCAATAGCATGTTTATTAAATAGCAAAGAATAAAAAGACATACAATTCATACAACGTATCGGACTGTTTGAGATTTGATGACGGTCTATATGGAACCCTTTGTGACGTAATGATTGTGACGTCATCATACACGCGCTGAGCTGATTATGACGTCATACGAGGCCAGGTGATGGATGGATACTCTGGAAAAGTGAATTCACCTTTCCAGAGTACCCACCCATCATATGACGTCATAGTGAACTGCGCGATGTGTAGAATGACATCATAATGAATGACGTTATGAATGATGTCGATAAGTACGTCACGAAGGCATGTTTGAAGACGGTCTATACGTTGTTGCACAAATTGTTTGCTTTTGCTATTTAATAAATATTCTGTTGAATATTTTGAAACTAATTTGACTGGGCGCTGTTGCTGCCATAGGCAACAACAGCGCCCAGTCAAATTAGTTACAAAATATTCAACAGCTTCCTTGTAAAGTTTTCAGGAAATTGATAGCTAGGGCATTTGGGGATCGATCAATCCCAACACGGCGAGGTGTGGGTGGAGCTTAGCTAGTGATTGGCGGGACATAGCTAACAATGGAAATGTCCATTGGTCTCCAAGTCCTCAACACACTTAAACGTCCTAAGGATGGTAACAAGCAGAGCATGGAGATCAAACCTGTCCACAATGTTAATGCTATAATCATAAATTCGAAACTTGAATATGGTTGTGAAGAATATGCAACAGCAACCAACCATCCTCCAGTCCTTCGATAGCTTACATGCTATGTGGTTAAGAAGCTGTAGAGCCCACTATGATGTCATGCCCCATGTTAAACGAAAGTACATCCATCGCATGGATAACCGAAAAAGTGATGTCACCTTCAGACTCGTTAGAATTGGTCATATAAATGTAGATGTGGTAATGCACAGGATGGGGCGGCATCAGACTGGAGATTGTGAAACATGCGGTGTCGCAGACCTTGACCACATCCTGCACAGCCCTGTCTATGATTGTAATTATGAAGATCTAAATGATGCAATAGAAAGCTCAAACATGCGTGGTAAGAAACTGTCAAACCTGTTAAAAAGTAAGGATAGGTGGTTGTGTTCAGCACTAGTTGACTTCTTATATACATCTAATAGACACCCAATATGGTAAGAGAATGCTTGAGCTTCACAGTCTCAGCTACAAATCACTAATATATCACAGCTTTTCCGCGGCCGCATTTTTGCGGATAGAATGAAAAGACTCTAGCGTAAATACTGTGTCGATACCGGTAGCTATTCCGATCAGATGTTCCACTGGTTTCCGTTGCCGCATTTTGCGGATTCCATTAAGTGACACTCGGATAAACAGGAAACTAAGAAAACAACAATATCATACATAATGATCCGCACACCCACCCCACCCCCCCCCCCCCCCCCTCCGCCACCTTCACCCATGCCTATACGGACCTAATTGTATTAACCTAATTAACGTCTAATTTATTCTGTTCTCCTTATATCTACTCACAAGCAACACCAGCTGATAAATTTACACGGTCAAAATTCTAATAATCGGCAACGGAAATGCCAATAGAATAGATGCTTATGGCGGAGGAAGCCTTATAGTCAAGGGCAGTGTGCCGTGGTTGTATTGAGTGGCCCATTTCTTTGTGATGGCCCGTAGCTAGAAAGGCCTACGTTGGTAGATTAGTACACAGTAGGCTTAGAGGCTGAAAAATGTGGTGAGTCGACGATCACTAATGTAAGTTCGATTAGGCCTTGATATCGTGATTCGCAAATAATGGAGATCTCACCACACCAAACTTCCTTTCTGCATTTCACTTGGAGCAGTCAACCCCGATCCCTCCCTTCTTCTAACTCTTGGATTTATGGCTGTTGGTGTCATGAACAAGAAAACCGCTTAGAATCAAAATTTCAACAACAAAAATCCAGCCTAGCAAAGTAATTAATACCGTTTTGAACCTCGCGCGAATGGGACCTGTTTAACGGAGAGCTGAACTATACGCCAACCAAAGCAATCAAACAGCAAACAACTTACTCCGATCTCGGAATGCTAGTTCTCTGTGGCCTCTTTGATATCTTAAGTTCTACTTGGCGGCGTTGGCGTGGTGAAAGCATTTGTGGGCTATGATGCTTTGCGTCTTCGTCGGTTGTGGGTTCGATTCCCTCTAATTGGCGACTATTAATGAAACTTCACGGTTATATGGTACCGGTTGGTAGTTCAGACTGGTGGCCCGATTGGTGGTTCTTATGGAGATTGAGCTCATCACTGTCCCGACCAGCGTACCGACCGGGATCTTCCTTCTAGCGGAGATGGGTGGAATGGATGACACAATGCCGTATTCTATTGATGATGACTCGTTTACTGAACTTTCTTAATCCTATAGTTTACACATATAATTCCAAATTCTAGTCATGTGTCGCTCTAACCCTATTCTACTTAACTACAATGGATTCCTAAAAGAAAAGTATTTCAATAAAACATAACACCGTTAACCTTACGTTCTTCTCTCTCTAACTGACCAGCCAGCTAACTACATAGTTGACGATCTCACTACTCACTAGCTGTCACCAGCGGTCAGAGACCGCTGTCGAAGTCCGTCCGAGTCCGTAACCGTAACTCTCACTAACTGTATCTGTCCCTAACTTTAACTCCTGTCTAACTCCCCGTCTAACTGTCCGTCGTCAACATTTGTCCACTCTTAAATATGATGCTGTCGTTATGTCAACAAATGTGTGTGTATTAAGTGATGGCGGGCATGCATGCGCGTGAATGTGGCCTAAGCGTATAATTAACTAATTTAACTAATAATAGTTAACGTATATAATGCAATCGTATAACGGCATATTACAACGTGGTTACATTGAATTACAAGAGTTATACTCTGCACGTGTCCATTCCGACTAATTACTTATTGTTCCATTGTGGGCGTGTCGATTAATAGTCTATGCAGAGGCCTATATTTGTCCATTTGTTGCTGTAAGACTCGCGACCTGTCCGTTCTAGTTTGTCATTGGGCGTGTCCGTCATTTAGTGTATTCCGTAGTCGTGTAGTCGCGTGTGCGTGTCTATGCGTGGCTATTGTCAAGCATCTGCCTGCGTTCGCGTGTGCGTTCTTTATGCAGATGCGTCTGTGCGTGCGTGTGTCTCTATGCCCGTCCATTTGTGTTGGTGTGTCCATGTGGGTGTGTCGCTGTACCATATTTATGTTGAAAACGTGCTTTGGAAAAGCCGCCTAATGAAGTCCATCCGTTCGCATATCTATCTGTCCGTTCATCCATGTGTGACCTAAATCGTGAAATACTTCGTAGACTCTTAGAGGATATTAATATGAGTTGGCAGCTATGTTATAAGTCTGAAATCAAGAGTCACCATGCATGCCTCTTGTTATCTAGTCTGTCCTTTCAATAAGTTCTCCGACTATTCCCAGGAATTAAGGCCAGTTTGCTAACCGGGCAACAGAGAGATCCATTTCAGAATCAATTAATATTCAACAGACTGTGTATTTAATACTAAATTGCACAGACATACAATTAGTATACTTGATTGCCTATTCAATGTTCATAACGATAAGTCATCCATTACGCATTTTCAATGTGACGTCAGCCTACATATGACGTAATTGATTAGGACATCATATTCCTGAGAGACAGATTGGATCCCTCCATTCGTGTGGCACTCAGTTGTATTGGCGTGTGAAGCATACATTTTATGTTCAAATGCCAAGGTCGGTTTTGTTCCAGCAGAAATAAAAGAATAATCAAAGGCTTCTCGCGTGGGAGATACAATTCTGGTGCGTCTGTATTTCAGATTAACAACAAGTCAGGGGTAATTGGTTGTAAGTGCCGCTTTCCATGTAAGCTTGTATGCGCGCTTTTCTGCTAGCAGAAAAGTCGATCCAGTGCATTTAGATAGACCCATTTCCATGTGAGCTTTTCAGTGCGCTGACATTCTCTCGCTTAAAAACAAGTCGCACAGTTCGCGACTTTTCTGCTCGCTTTTCTGCTAGCAGAAAAGTCGGTCTAGTGCATTTCCTATATATATATACATTTCCACGGGCGCTTGTCCGTGCCGCTGACACGCGCGCTTGTTATGTATGTTGATCTTGTACGCATGCGTGTAGCCTGATAAGCAGGTTATCTAGTAATTGTGGCGTTTAAATGTGTGACGATTTACATGCAATAATGATGTCATACAAGAGTCAGCTTCTGTATTATGTGCGCAAGAGACAAAGAACTCGCATTCGTATGATGCAGTTAATGCGGTTGACAAACTAAAAAAGAGTGCACAGATATTGGGTGCAGATATTGTTCTACCAGCTCAATTAACTGCTCCTGTTTTTGAAAGCTCAGCTTCAGGACCTGGCCTCTGTACTTTTGCGACATGACGCGTGCAGTGTGTAGGAAAGCAAAAACTGATAAAAAATATGCAGAACTAGCGCCTGAAATTCGCTTGTCTACGCTAGGAAAACAGCCGGATTCGCTGGTAAACTCGCCCACATGGAAATAGACAAACCCGCGAGCAGAAAAGCTTGCGAGAACACGCGAGCAGAATAGCTCACATGGAAAGCGGGCCTTAGAGACTAGAAAATCTAGGCAACGCTGCTGTTTGAATAGCTATCTGCTTCACGCGGGCAGGCGCACCGTGAAATTGCGATAGATAACAATATAACGCTTCCCTCGTCGCGTTATCATTTAAATCGGCTCAGCAGAAAAGCTGTACTTTAAAATGACATGTTCAAAATCATATGAATGGTTAATTCGCTCGTAGGAAAGGATGCGGTTAATTGCTGGGAATAATGCATCGGCAGACAGGTGTCAACCAAATCGAAGTTAAGTCCTATGTCATAAACTTGTCATCGCGTTGGACTGGCTGCTTCGCACACCTTGCATATTTTCGTTGCGGTTGATATGGATGTTTCACTTAATTTGTCAGCAGAATGGCGAGGAATGTCCTGTCACCCACGAGGTAAATCAGACATAGCTGGGAAGACAATTCCTGCAAAGCGTCATCAGTCATCACTTATTAATACACTCATAAGACCATTCGCAATGCAGGGATCCAATCTGTCACTCAAGTATACGACGTAGTACTCAATTACGCCAGCTGTTCAATTACGTCACTAAAGACTGACGTCACAACACATATTGACGTGTTTTTAACCCAATTTAACCTGTATAATTACCTTAAAAATAGAATTATGAGAATCAGGGTTTAAAGTAGGTTATATAGATCGATCCCAACAGGCGCAGAACGTGGGCGGAGAAGTAGAAATGGGCATAGCTATAAATGGCTCCCTCTTTTCCGTATACTGGTACCAAGGCGTGCTCTTCACGCTGGTCTTTGTCCAGCCGGCTTGATCGCGCTGTTCATGTTGCATGGCAAAGTCTCGCCCTATCTTCTCCGGCCTCGAGACCTTTACGTGTTGATAATTTCTGACATGACTTGATCCTACAAATTAGATAACACAAGCCATCGTCTCCGGCATAAACTCGTTATAATGTTAACATTAAGCGGACGTAAAATGTAACGTAGTTGTTGACTGAGGCTCGATGAAAGACAAGCTAATGGCGCGTGGCATTGGATTAAATTAATCAACTTATTGCATTATGTTGTGTTTTCGCCTCAAGGAAGGCACTATTGATTCAGAGTACAGGTTGATCAGCTCAGACGTAACTTGTTACCAAAACAAAACCAGGACAATCGGAGACTGCATACCATCGCACTCGGATTTGTCCCCCGACCACGCCCAACGTTGTGTAATCCTAGTGTATGGTCCCACCCTTTCATGTGTTAAAACGGGAGCCAGCTCAGACCAGTAGTTTCCGGGCTATCCACAGATTCAGAATTTGATCCACCCAGATCCTGGTTCTCTTATCACAATCAAGGCCAAAGTCTGGAAATCCACTTAGACCGCATGTTCCTTCGTTGTGTTAAAATTGGAATCAAATTAGACCGGCAGTTTTTGAGTTATGGGTCCAGCCAGCCAGACAGATAGACAGACGTGCTTGTGCGCGTGCGTGCATGGGTGCGGTAGTGTCCGTTTGCCAATGCCTATGTCTGCCTGTAAGCATTTGTGATTTATTGACAGACCTTTCGAAAGGACGTACAATGGGTACGACTTATAACATGCGCATCGTTATATCACGGGTAATGTCATAATGACATATCTTAATATTCACGCTTCGCTAAATGGCATGAGCCGAGAAATAATAGTCTATTGATCTAATTCATTCGCTCGGAATGTAATCATACATAAGATATCGGATTCTTCAAACCCTAACCGCGTCTGCTAAGAGATAAAGGGTTGAAACTTGTCGTGCCGTGGATGAGTCTATGCCGTGGATGAGTCTATGCCGTGGATGAGTCTATGCCGTGGATGAGTCTATGCCGTGGATGAGTCTATGCCGTGGATGAGTCTATGCCGTGGATGAGTCTATACGGTGGATGAGTCTATGCCGTGGATGAGTCTATGCCGTGGATGAGTCTATGCCGTGGATGAGTCTATGCCGTGGATGAGTCTATGCCGTGGATGAGTCTATGACGTGGATGAGTCTAAGCCGTGGATGAGTCTATGCCGTGGATGAGTCTATGCCGTGGATGAGTCTATGCCGTGGATGAGTCTATGCCGTGGATGAGTCTATGCCGTGGATGAGTCTATGCCGTGGGTGAGTCTATGCCGTGGACGAGTCTATGCGGTGGATGCGTCTATGCGGTGGATGAGTCTATGCCATGGTTAAGTCTATGCCGTGGATGAGTCTATGACGTGGATGAGTCTATGCAGTGGATGAGTCTATGCCGTGGATGAGTCTATGCCGTGGGTGAGTCTATGACGTGGGTGAGTCTATGCGGTGGATGAGTCTATGCCGTAGATGAGTCTATGCTGTGGGTGAGTCTATGCCGTGGATGAGACTATGCGGTGGATGAGTCTATGCCGTAGATGAGTCTATGCTGTGGGTGAGTCTATGCCGTGGATGAGTCTATGCGGTGGATGAGTCTATGCCGTAGATGAGTCTATGCAGTGGATGAGTCTATGCCGTGGATGAGTCTATGACGTGGATGAGTCTATGCCGTGGATGAGTCTATGCCGTAGATGAGTCTATGTAGTGGATGAGTCTATGCCGTGGATGAGTCTATGCAGTGGATGAGTATATGCCATGGTTAAGTCTATGCCGTGGATGAGTCTATGACGTGGATGAGTCTATGCGGTGGATGAGTCTATGACGTGGATGAGTCTATGCAGTGGATGAGTCTATGCCATGGTTAAGTCTATGCCGTGGATGAGTCTATGGCGCTTGAACACGAATATTACTTATCCCATCTAACATCTTACCAGAGAGTACTCTTACCAACTTCCTAACAACACACCACTACTTACCTATCGAAACAGAACATTGTGATTGGATACCTAGTAAACAAAGACTTTGTAAATTATGTACGCAGAAAGAAATAGGGGATGACAACACCATATCACAGGCGTAGGAACATGAGGGGGTTGGTGGGGGGTGGGGGGGTGGGACTATAGACTTATCAACGTGATTGCGCACCAATTCCCAGCCCGTAAGAAGACAGTGAATTAGAATATACAATGGCGACAGCAATAGCAATGATGTTCCGGAAGATTATGATAGTAGTAGGCCTAATGACCGCGACAGAATAGAGAATACGAGCACAATGAGAATGGCAACAATAAATAAGAATAAAAACTGATAGCAAATGACAATAAGTATGGCAAAGACGACGACGACGACGACGACGACGACGACGACACCGAGGACGACGACGTCGACAATGACGACTGCATCATCAACAACGACAAAAGTGGAACAACTACAACAACAACAACAACAACAAGAATAATGAGACTTATCAACATTTATAGCATAAGTGTATATTGTATCTTGTAAAAAGACAAAAACCATTTGTAAATATGTATTTTATAATGAGTACTCTATGTAATTATTATGTATATGTGTAAATAAAATCATTTCATTTCATATCATTTCATGAATAATTCATTAATTTCATAACCCTAACTCCACATGATTGTTATATAATCGGTTTCATGGCTGTATAAAATTGCCGTCTGTGTGATATGGAGACTGGCTAGAAGTGCCGTGTCACATCCTGGTCACATAATCTGCACGGCATCAACACGTGTTCATTACGGTAAAATCAGCTTCTCATGATCTGCACTGCATCAACGGTTGTCCATTACGGCAAAATCAGCTTCCTTTTATGGCCTGCCAAATTAAGCCAACTAAGTGACAGCTAGATGCTGATTATATCTCGACATAAACGTGATATATTCACGCGAGACGTTGGTATTGCCCCACACACACCTTTTGCTAGTGAAACACTGGCCTGTTTTAAAATAATTACGGAAATCGACCGTGTGTCTAATATGAGGACCGTCTGATTATTGTGCCACTCTCTAAACCCTGCGGCGAAGGTTGGAAATGTAGATGTTCCCAGCGAACAACATTTGCATTTCATATTGACTCTGACTCTATGTACCCATTCGCTAAAAGAATATCTAATAAGGTTGATCTCAGCGATGTGTGGGACGCTTCGCCATATAGCTGGCACTGCGCCATCGAGTAGGTTCGTGGATGAATACGCTCAAATATTTATGAAAAAGTCCAGCTGCGGTATGAAGAACCATGTTTTAGGGTCCTCCTAAAATGTTGTTTGCTATTCTATAACAATGTTATATGCTGATCATAAAGTAGCAGGGTGGCACCTTGAGAAGCTTGCGGGAGATTTGTTATGAGCATTTTAATATGGCACCGTCACTCGTCCATTTTCGTGTTGTGTAAAAAGTCATATTTCTTTCAACCCATATCATATTACATATCAATGTGGCTGGAAGCGTCCTTGCAACTCAGATATGCTATTCGCCTATAGATAGGGGCATCAGGGAACAAACGCGTTAGGCATAAATAACATAAATACTGAATATTGCGCAGCATTCTAGTTATGGACATACGCGCACTTAAAAATGTGTTACATATGATTGTAGAAATTGTTCCACTGAGATTAGTTACTGATTTTGGCATATATTTATACTGCACTAGGCTTTAACGCTTAGAAATCTCAAGAGATGTAACTCCTTATTGACAAAGAGATCTATTTTGAAGCAAATAAAAATATATATGTGAAATATTGTACGGCTAGGACTGGCTCATTAAAAGAACCAGACATATTATTCAAAAGATTTTTGATGACCAAACGTCATATCGCGCTGCGGTCACCGTTTGCTTCTGTATGGGACCTTAACATGCTGCTATAAATGCAGTAGCGTCACAAATTACAGCATCCATAATCTCTTCCTCTTTGACAAGTTTATTGGCTGAATGGCCACACATACGCATCTTCACAATAGTACATTTCTTAATGTCATACATATGTGAAACTGTATTACATCCAGAGAGGGCGCGTGCTGCAAGTAAACTTTCAGCAATACATACATGCTGGTCTACTGTGGCATTGATGTCCACTACAGTTCTACCAGGTTTGGCAGCAGGCATTGTTAGGTAACATGTCAGTTGTTGTTGGGAGTAGAAATTAATGAGGAGTACAAACACATCCGTGTCATCACACAGTAGCCTACATTAATATCGGGTTCCCTATATAGTGCCAGTTTCACCCTTTGTGGAACTGTGATAACATCAGTTTCTTCATGTATAGTTCGTAGATCATGTCTTTCATGTGTAGCACTCGCTGATTTAATTGGTGGTGTCTGCTTGCAATCTTTGCAACCTTGGCTATTGGTTATGCTTTTTCCACCATTTATGTTGTATTTATAGAATCTGTCAAACACAAGAGACACATCACTGTTCTGTAGCTAATGGCTAATATAATGTAAGACGGTCCAAAACTGCCATACTTGCGGGCCAGAAGATTATCCATAATAGAGCACAACCATCAATGATTTTCAGGTTTGCTTTTTGAATAAGTCTTCCTGAAGGTTGCACTTCTAGTTTCTTCTTCAAAACATGTTTGTTCTTTTCTATGCGTATATCTCCATTGTCCTCAAAGATTGACGTGGTATTGGTGGCACTTCATACTCCATAATGCCATTCAGCTCAATCTGTTGCAATGCTATCACCACTGATCACGTTTGTGTCATAGCCTGGTATATGATCAACCTTATGTACATTTCTATGACACCATCGTAACTACTCCCTTTTAGAGTGCACTTTTGAAGCATTCCGGCCAAGTAGACTCGCACTCCTGCATCTCTTGTTTGGTTGTTGTGTGGCTGTTTTGACAGATGAGCCTGCATTTACAGCATCTGAACCATTCCTCATACGGTCGATATTGATCATGCCAGCTGCGGTGATTGCCCGTATCTGATGGATGTATTGAGCATGTCAACATTATTCGAAGCTTCTGCCTATCCTGAGTGTCTGCCACCCCGCATGGGGTTGGGTCTTCTCCTTATGAACAGAGCGAATGGCTCGATGGTGATTTCTATGATGCTTGCTGGTCCTTGTCATGCCTCATAAATGTTGCTTGAATGTACATATCGGAAAAAATTACATTCCAAACGCCAGGCCTGTGACGCATTACATGGGTGCCTTGTAGAGACTCTATCACAATCTCCGCGGGATGTTTTCGCATGCACCTGGGATAATAGAGACCGTACCTGGTAGATATGAAATGTGCACTCTAAGTTAATAAGTAACATTCAACATAGTCGAAAAGATATGTTGCTAATATCTATTTATAGGGCGAGTCCAATGCATTTTTAAAAAGATACCTGTCATTCTGAGGGCCACACACCTGTAGATAGTTACGTGATAATAACGGAACATGTTTAAGAGAAACATTTGTTTTTATGACCCAACACTAATTTATCTGCGTTTATCAACATTCGCTGTACGCCGCTTTAACTGTCTCGCTGCTGCAAGCCACCAGACAATGATATCAAAGACCAAAAACATTTGACTTGCCGAATATTTTGAAACCAATTTGACTGAAAGTTGTTAGTGGCTTAGCCACCAACAACTTTCAGTAAAATTGTTTTCAAAATAGTCAACAAGCCCAGAGGTGTAACCTCCGGAATATGTTGTCTGCAAAAACTCAGAATTCAGATGGTTAAAAATTATGTCAATTTAATTTATAGCCGATTTACACGACTTTATAGTTGATTGATCGCGTGCAAGACGTCGCCCACGACGACAATGATAATGTAAACACTTCTCAACTCACGATTTTTCTCGTCTTGCGACAAACCGTGAAATTCAAAGCATGTTTGGTTTTCACGATGTGTTGCATGCGAATTCGTGCCGTTTCGTACAATATGAATAATAACTCGAACATCGTGACCTGTTGTACAATCATTCAATGCGTTCTTACCAGTTAAATAAAAATAAGTATATGTAACAGATATCAAGGATAATGGGTTAACGAGAAACGGTCATAATCTAAACAGTGTTGCCTTCTACGATGGGCTAGTCAGTTGTCGTAAACGATTTGATCGCACGCGATCAATAAGCTATTAAATCGTGTAATGTAAATCGGCCCTTAATATATACATTCCCTTCCGCTTCTTTTTGTACTGTAAATGTATTTACATGTACCATATTCATACATAGACCATCACAATCTAATGTCCAAATCAATGAAATGTGTTGCTGTTGTTTTGCGAGCACGTGTGTTAGAGAGACGGACATGGTAGAAATGTAAAATATTCTAGTAAAGATTACTTTGAAGGCGCTGAATCCGAATCTGCTTGTTATTAGAATATCTGTTCACGCTACAGTGCGCAAATAAGATGTCAAAATCAGCATATTTTACCATTTAAATATTTTGTTGAATATTTTGAAACTAATTTGATTGGGAGCTGTTACTTTCTATAGCAATTACCTAGATGATGATGATGGTGGTGATGGCGGCGGCGGCGGCGGTGGCGGTGGTGGCGCGGTGGCGATGGCGGCGATGATGATGAATAACTCTTCTGCAGTTGCTTGAAGAAGTGAATGCCTCTAGCAGTTGCAAACAGTCTTCTTCAAACCCCTTCACTGTGTCTTGTCCACTGCGATCATCCTACGCTCCTTTAGGCTCCTTTTCATCCTTAGTGGTCCTAGATTATGTTTTTAATACGCATTCTGTTGAATATTTCGAAACAAATTGGCAGCAACAGCACCCAGTCAAAATATTCAACCGCTTACCTGTACAGTTTTCTGGAAATTGCCATTCCGGGAGTGCTGGGATAACAACGCGGATGAAGCGTGGCTGGAGTTTAGCTAGAGATGGGCGGGGTATAGCTCAAACTGGATTCGTCCATTAAAGCAGAACTTACACATTTTGGCATACTGTACAGTTGAACAAAATTACACGAACTGTATTACGACAAGAGAGATAACTCGCGCTACACGCTGATATTAAGAATGTCAAGAGTTACATTCCTTGTTCCACAATGCAAAGCGTCTGGGATTTTTAACCATGTAACCCGTAAAATCTAAACATCTCAATTTCAGACCAGCTATTGCAGGAAAGTTGTAATTTTGAAACTAATTTGACTGGAACCTGTTCATAAGCAGCAACAGCAACAGTTTCAACCCTGTAGAATATTCCTTGTATCATAAATAAGTTGTTGTTTCTGGTCTGCGAAGATTAGAGGGTTAAAACGATACTCGGCTCATATCGAATATCGCATCTTCCTGAGAGATTATGGAAACATATATTCTGCGCCAATCTCAATCAGCCGTTCTTTTTATATCACCTATTTTATATCATGTTGATTAGTTCTTTAAAAACAATGCTGTTCTAGATGTTGCATTCGATGTCGTGGCCAATGCCAATGGAAAATTGGTTGCCGGATGATAATTCCGTTACCGTTTGTCGGATCACATTGAAACTTCATAGGGTGGTTGGACTAGGTCTTGAGAAGAAACCTATCGAAATCGACGATGATCCGAAATCCAAGATGGCCGCCAGCCACCGGCGGACAGCTTGAAAATTGGTTTCCGGATGATAACTCCGTTACCGTTTATCGGATAGCTTTGAAACTTCAGAGAGTGGGTAGACTAGGTCTGGGGAAGACACCTATCGAAATCCACAATGATCCGAAACCCAAGATGGCCGCCAGCCACCGGCGGCCATCTGGAAAATTGATTTCCGGATGATAACTCCGTTACCGTTTATTGGATCGCTTTGAAACTAGAGTGGTTCGACTACCTCTGGGGAAGAAACCTATCGAAATTGACAATGAGCCGAAATCCAAGATGGCCGCCAGTCACCGGTTGGCATCTTGAAAATTGGTTTCAAGATGATAACTACGTTAGTGTTAATCGGATCGCTTTGAAACTGCATAGGGTGGTTGGACTAGCTCTGGAGAAGAAACCTATTGAAATTGACGATGATCAAAACTCCAAGATAGCCGCCAGCCACGGGCTGCCATCTTGAAAGTTGGTTTCTGGATGATATCTCCGTTACCATTTATCGTATCACTTCATAGGGTCATCGGAATATGGCTGGTGAAGAAACTTATAGAAAATTACGATAATCCGAAATCCAATATGGCCGCCAGTCAGCGGCGGCAATCTTGAAAATCGGTTTCTGGACGATACCTCCTTGACAGTTTAACGGATCGCTTTGACACTTCATAAGGATGACTGGTCTGGGTCTGAGAAATAAATTAATATTTTCTGATAGCTCGCATTCATTGGTTTGCCACCATGTAGTCCAGGAGCTAAAGCTAGGTCAGAATCGTGACGTAGCACACCCAGTATTCGGAAGGTCTGACACTTGCTGTGGCTTGGGGGACATGTCCCATACATTTTAAGCCCTGTTGTACAAACAAATTGTGGTAGCACTAATTAGTTATCCTGATTTCTTTGCATAGGGGGTCTAGGCTTTGGCTGTATCCACAGTGCACAACGATATAAGCATGATCGTGTCATAACTCAAAGAAATATCGTATTAGATTCACCATATATGATATTTAGACGGATATCGACCTAACATATATCCAACATACATTTTGCATGCATATACCAAAGGCGAGGGTGAAATGGGAAGGTTATATTTTATGTATGTATACTAACTCCATCATAGAATCTGTATATCCAGCTGTACCACTGTTGACAAAGCACCCAGGTAATGGTGGTTGGAATGAGACAGATGGTTGTGGTGGTAATCGGTGCGGAAAAACAAATTAAAATGAATACTACACCTCACATCGCTCTCATTGTCATTGTCTACATATAATTACTTAGCTGTTATTGGAAAGATGTTTGATGACTCTGGCTTAGAAGATCTCCTCATAGAGGCCAACACATATGGTAGCAGCACGGCTGCTGCTCTACTTAAAGGGAAGTCATATAATCGAGGAGTGAGGGCTCACAAATTGGTTCTGGAAGCGCTGCTGCGATTACAATGGCAGTCTTTTTCCAAATGGGTTCAACAAAATGGACAACATGAAGACCGCATTACTCCAACAGATTTGGAGAGTCTGGATGAGAAAATTAAGATGTGCCGAAGCAGCATTGACGACTTAGACGCACTGCAAGAAAATTTCAAAGAGGTGTGTATGTACGTGAATAAATTGCAACAGCTGTTCAAATCCTTTAAAGTTGAGTCAAGCTCGAAATCACACCTATTCGCATTTTGGAACTCATATATTCATATGGTAGAGCTGCTGCTTGGATTCATAAGAGCTGAGAGAACTGGAGATTGGCAGACACACCTATCTGCTACTGCTGCTATGGCGCCATATTTCTACAGCATGGACAGAGCCAATTATGCAAGATGGCTGCCAATATATCTTGCGGACATGAAGATGCTTCCAAGTACACACACCCGCCCCCCCCCCCCCCATGTACATGAACAATTCTTGAATGGAAATCATTCCGTAAGTCGCTCACACCATCCATTCAATCAAGTGTGGACAGATATGGCCTTAGAGCAATCGATTAATTTGGATTCCAAAAAGCGAGGTGGTATTATTGGAATAACACAAAAGCCAGGAGCTCTGGAGAGGTGGTTTTTAACTAGCCACGAGAGGGCAGCCATAACAACGGTCACAAAGCAAATGTGTGGGTTACAAGATAGTCACATGTTTGGAGTACATAAGGAAATGGGGACTAATCGAATGAACAGGGATGAAACCGATGTGCAGAAGATAATTTCGATGTTCTCATCAGATATAATGACCAATCCCTTTAATATTGCGGAAAACGACGACAGCGAGTGTCTTCCGCTTGCAAACATTGCAACTGGCGTGGTATTGCCTAGTGAAATCGCCAAGAGACTTGTTTCCGCCAGTTACATTGGTAAGGAGATTATGGACAATTTTGTTCAGGAGCGGCTGGACACTAACACGAGAAGCTTTTGGGACACGTTGCCACACCTAAAACTTAAAACATTTGCCAGCCTAGCACAGAAGAAAAAACTCAAAACAATTGATGAAAAAATTCACAATGTGAGATCTGACCGCGAACTATTTGGTCGATTAATTATTGCCGCAAGGTCCAGAGATGTTGATTTAAAACTAGTGATGACGTATGAACTGTCTGCTGTTCCACTATCATTGTCACATACGGATGGGACTCTAAGAAAGAATGTGAAAAGTGTTTTGTTAAGTGAACTAGAAAAGGAAGTAAATGTTGATGGACGGCTTCCACCTGTTGGCAAGACAGGCGCAACAGCTTATGTAGTAGATGGCACGGCAATTGTGCAAATGGTTAAAACTGGAGGTACGTCTACATTTGGAGAATTGGCTGATAAATACTGGCACATCTTTACAGTTCCACTGAATCAAGAAGACTGCAACAGAGTAGATATAGTTTTTGACAGATATGATAGACTGGAATCTCTCAAAGCGGAAGAGCGGCTAAAACGTGGGTCATCAACAGCATTGGAAGTAAAGATTGCTGGAGAAAATACTCCCGTTCCAAAGCAATGGGCCAAGTACATCAGCAATCCAAGCAACAAAAGTAACCTGGTTGCATTTCTCAGCAAGCGGTGGCATGATACTGGTCCAAATATGCTATCTGCCGACAATTGCGTCATTCTTGCTGGTGGCTTTAACGATGGAATGGATGGTGTTGTCATTTCAGCGACCAATTCGTCGTATTTGGAAGAACTTCGATCAGATCACGAGGAAGCAGATACGCGTATGATGTTGCACGCGCTACATGCTTCAAAAGACCACATGCGTGTTGTTATACAGTCTCCTGATACAGACGTGGCAGTACTTAGTATATATACGTATCGTTCGCTTCACTGTTCTGAACTATGGTTCCGTACGGGCACAAAGGACAAATTGCGATACATACCAATACATACAGTTGCTCAAGTACTGGGCCCAGCTATCTGTCTGTCTTTGCCTGGGTTTCATTCTCTTACAGGTTGTGATAGCACTAGTGCATTATTTGGATCCGCTAAGAGAAAATCATTCAATCTCTTAAAGTCATCTGAATGTCATCAGCTTAGCTTAGCCCAACTCGGCGAACATGTTGACTTATCACCGAATACTGCAATTCTATGTGAGAAATTTGTCTGTGAGTTGCATACCACCAGGGATGTGGGAAAGACAGCTGATGAAACCCGTTATTGGCTCTTTTGTCAAAAGAGACAAAGAAATGAAAATCTTCCACCTACATCGAATAGTCTAAAGCATCACACCGAAAGGGCCAATTTTCAAGCTCTTGTTTGGAGACGTTCATTGCAAGCTGTTCAGAATCTTCCATCTCCAAATGGACATGGCTGGAGTATAGTGGATGGTCTACTCAAGCCTGTTCTAATGTCAAAGGATCCTGCTCCATTTGGATTAATTGAACTCACATCATGTAGATGTCAAAAGTCTGCCTGCAAAAGAACAGATCTCTGTCAATGCAAGGCTAACAATCTACTCTGCACTGAATCCTGCCTTTGTATGGGAGGTGAAATGTGTGACAATGTTCAGCATACAATTGTCGAAGATGACTCTGACACGGATGAGTAACATTCTCTCATTTGCTCACGTGATAAATATGTCCTGCCAGCTTGTGTAGACATGCACTGCATGTCAGTTAAAAGTTTAATTATGAAAAATGTAGAAAACATGGGCATTGTTGTAGCTAAGGTATTGCTAGTCACAAGAAGACCTAAGCAACATACGGGTGTCTTAAACGAGGTTGATTATGTATAAATCTGCGATATACGATCACTCCTTTCCATTTTGGTTAAGATTGTATTGATATAACATGCGCTTAAGTTTGTGAAAAATTTACCATTGTGAAAATTGTCTGAAAACTACATTCAACACCTATTCTAAATGGGCTTCTCACGGGTTAGTGATACCACAATTTTCTTGTACAACACGGCTCAGAATATACCCAAGACATCGGTCTAGCATAATATAGAGACAAACCTTCTGAATACTGGGTGTGCTACGAAACCATTCTTCTAGGACCCCTTTTTGAAAATTGGCTCCCGGACTAATGGCGGGGTATTATGCGCCGTTTGCGGAGCTCTTGTTATTATTATTATTATTATTATTATTATTTATTATTATTATTATTATTATTATTATTATTATTATTATTATAGACGTGGAAGGTATCCAAAAGTGAATGGTCAAAACTATCCCAAATTGGGGTGTGTGGCTGTTCTGAATGTTCTCTCCACGGGAAATTTGTGAAAATTAGATGTTCTGAGAGATCCTACATTTTGGGCGGTTCAAAATGCAATTTCAGGGTTTTAATTATTATTATTATTATTATTATTATTATTATTATATTATTATTATTATTATTATTATTATTATTATAGGTGGGTTTTATGGCCAACAGCTGAACAGAGCAGCATTAACACGCTTTATGAACATTCGTAGGTATGTATCTATATGATTGTGATGATGACGATGACGATGACGATGATGACGATGCCAATGTACCAGCAGTGTTCAGCGATTGCAGCAGTTTGAAAACACCATGTAGCCATATTTAGTCATTGTTCGACACTTGCCACTATTTCTTAGCCTCAGTCAGAGTACTTAGTCCCCGCAGGGTCTTCTTGGTCCTTACTGTACTTAGGCCTCCTTCTTTTAGATCAGTGCACTTTGTGCGGTCAAGTGACTAGTGACTGCCGTCATCGCCAAAACATTGACAAATTGAAATCACCTGCGTTGGACGTCTTTCAGTGCCTGTCACCATCCCCAAAAACATGGACAAACAGAGATCACCCTTGTTGGACCCCTCTCACTGACAGTGGGACCGTATTGAATATTGTGTATAACGCCCCACTGAAGACTATGCTGTCCGGCCATCCATAGATGCTGGGTGATGATGCGAGTGTGTTTACAGGCATCACACCTATTTATAACGGCATTTGGATATGCCCCGGGGTTACAGTTGTACGACATCAGTGATACATGTGTTGCATCAGGCATGCGTAGTTTCTTGGCCAGATGGACTCGTGATGTGCAGATCCACAGCTTACAAAAGGACTGGAATACTCTCTCGCCCGTAATGCAACCAAGGTCGGATAAGCTGCACAATATTGAGACGACAAGTTTGCTCTATCTACATTCCTCCCAGACACAACGGGATGCCTGTATTACAAACTCTGTCTTAAACTGATATGTTTACACGGGTATGATCAGTCCTGGCTTCGTTCACGAGCCGTTCTTCAGCTATTCTGCAGCTATAGGAAGAAGATCATACAGAGCCTTCTTATCCCGCTCTATGTCATCTGCGCACTGCTTGATTACAGTCAGACAGTTTATGAGCCTTCTTGTCCTTGTCATCTGCTCACTGCTTGATTACAGTCAGACCGTTTATGACACTTCTTGGGCTTGTCATCTGCGCACTGCTTGATTACAGTCAGACCGTTTATGACACTTCTTGTTCTTGTCATCTGCGCACTGCTTGATTACAGTCAGACCGTTTATGACACTTCTTGTTCTTGTCATCTGCGCACTACTTGATTACAGGCAGACCGTTTATGACACTTCTTGTTCTTATGACACTTCTTGTTCTTGTTACCTGCGCACTGCTTGATTACAGTCTGACCGTTTATGACCATTCTTGTTCTACTCT
>CM067374.1:22667157-22670992 GCA_034401795.1 Chaetoderma sp. LZ-2023a
AAAACATGATTTCATGAATTAGTTGAAGGATGCGTATGGTGGACACATCTTATTTGAGTAATTTTGGACCAAATTCCAATAAAAGCTCTCCACAGTGCATTTATAGAACACCGTACTAAAAGTCGTAAGAAATACACGAATAATCCCAGAGGGAGTAAAGTTTGATCTAATAGGCATCGTGAGTACAACTACAACACTAGTATTGTATCCACAACAGGATTCTAGATTTGTAAATCACTCGAATAGGGGCCAAATGCCGCCGTAGAACAATAGTCCAGTAAATCTACAAATTAACCTAGAACAAATTGCAACAGAATTTATTTCTTTTCTGCGGCATTCATGGGACTGCCAGGTGTCACATATCAAAAGTCCTCCAAAATCCCTCGATGGGAAAGTGGGTAAATTCGCATATTTAGCTACCGCCATTATCCGAATAATGAAACTTCCCTTACCTGCTTCATTCCGCAAATAAACGAAGTAGAAATGTTGTCTAAGCTCTGAATTTCATGGTCACGGAAGACAGTAAGCAATTGGCAATATTGCCTTGAACCACTTGTACAAATTCTCCAAACCACAGATTAAATATGGTTGTATGCACAGGGCCGGGGTAATTTAAAAAAATTATATTTAAAGTAAGTTTAATTTTGTTTTTCGCTTTTAAAATTTTATCTAAAATAAATTGCATTTTAATTTTCACTTTTATCTCACAATTTGAATAAATTTCTATACAATTCAATCAGAATATGGACATGGATTTAGATACATGCGTTATTTGTAACCAGAGCCTAGAAAATGGCTCACAAACTGTTAAGCTTCGAGTTAAAGGCTGTGACGGTATTAACAATGCTAGCAGAGCCCGTGAAAGCGATGTCATAGCTGAAGTAGGACAGACGGTTCATGTAAAATGTCGACGGGAGTTCATTGATCCCAAGCGGATTGCCCGTGACGCAGAGAAAATTGAACAATCTCCGCCACCCATGCGAACACTCCGTTCAGAAAGTCCAACAATCAATTTTAAGTGAACATTGTTTGCTATGCGGATACCCTGCAAAAATTCAAGATGGAAAGAAACGTGGCTATGATATTTATCCAGTAAGTACTCATGACTTTCAATGTAGTATCGCCGAGGCCTGTGAGCAGAGGAAAAGACGAATGGGGCAAATTTGTAGCTGGGCGGCTTGCCTTCACGCCGGATTTATGCGTTGTCAATGCAGTATACCATCAAAGCTGCAGCGTAAATTTTCGAACCATGAAAAAAAATATCCCTCAGCTGCACTCATCTTGCTCATCCCAAAAACATGGAAGGCCAGAAGACTTG
Source organism: Chaetoderma sp. LZ-2023a (assembly GCA_034401795.1). Taxonomy (NCBI): domain Eukaryota; kingdom Metazoa; phylum Mollusca; class Caudofoveata; order Chaetodermatida; family Chaetodermatidae; genus Chaetoderma; species Chaetoderma sp. LZ-2023a. Next base: position 22,668,476 of record CM067374.1, read on the forward strand.
GACAGAGTAAGAGCATTTAGTGCGACAATGGCATTTCTTGAAAATAATGATGATGAGCAGCTGACCCTGCACGACCTCGTTAATAAAATGCAAGAGTATATCGATGATAAAGAGAATAAAGCATACAGTACAAAATACATGCAGGATAAAAAAAAAGATAATTATGGCGATGAAATATTTATTAGCACTGAATGGTAAGCCAAACGTTGTTACCTTTCGTTCTAAAGCATCTACTATTTTGACTGACTTCTATAAGGAACAGAAGAGAAAGGATTCCAAATCAGAGAGCATGCTAATCATCCAGACAGCTGCCAAACTGCTTAGACACGATATTAAGTTAATTGATTCATGCACATCATCTGAAAGCTATCCATCAAGGGAGCAAATGAGCGACCCAGTAAAGGCATTGAATTATTTACCAGAGACACTGCGGGAATTATTGCGGATTTTGTTTACTGGAAAAGACACAGAAATGAAACAGGCATCAGTTGGACAGGCTATTATGCAAGGAACTCGTCCTAGAGTTATTTTGGCACCTTTGCAGTTCGGGCTGTCATGTGAGATGCACCATAAATTTGGATCTAGATTTATTGTTGACACCTTGTACAAGCACGGATTTGGATGTTCATACGCGGAGATACAGAGGTTTTAGCGCAGTGCATCACTTCATGGTGGAGATCTACCACAGCCATTATCAGGCGAGTTCATTCAGTTTGTTGCCGACAATGTGGATCACAATATTTGCACAATAGATGGGCAATAATACATTTCATGGAATGGGAATCATTGCATCTGTTACACCAGGAAACCTTTCGTGCAAACTTATTCCAAGGATAAATGTGACATCTGAAGATATCAAGCAAGTTGGCAAGATCTGTATCAGGAACTTTGAGTCTCAGCATACCAGGAACTTCCCATTGACCTTTAAGGAGTTAACTGCGATGGAACAAACATACCCAACAGCTGACATTGACATCCTCTAGGATTTCTCTTTGTTTCTGCGTTCAAAGAGACAGTCATGGTCTGGCATGATGCAAACTGTTCACCAAGGAGTTTATCCAGGTAAATCGTCTGTTATTTTCCTTCCGATGATATATCTAGAGCCAAGTAACATGACCTGCATCTTTTCCACTTTGACTTATGTTTGTGAACAGGCAGACCGATACCATGTTGCACCCGTGATTACATTTGATCAGCCCTTATTTTGGAAAGCTATGACTATCATAGAGATTGAGCCGAGCTGGAGTCCATTAAAGCAAATTATTCTAAGACTCGGAGGTCTTCATATGGAGATGAGCTTCATTGGCTGCATTGGTCACTTAATGGCAGGAAGCGGTCTTGCGCCTATTCTAGAGGTAGTCTACGCTGAGAATGCTGTCAAACACATTCTTAGTGGAAAGGCAATTTCTCGAGCAGTTCGAGGACACCTCATGGTTTTTGCTTCTCTCAGTACAATTTTGATTGCAAATGCATACAACCTACCACTACCTACAATTGCAGATGCTGAAGTTGACACAGTAGAATATTCCGCTGCAATGCATTCAAAAGAATTGTTTGACAATGATGATAATGTTGCAGGACATGAAACGATTGAAAGTTCCCTATATAAAAGTCTGGTTAAAGTTGGAGAGCTCTATGATGACATTATCAAAAATCCGTATGTAGCTACAAGATTGTCCTCGGAAAATGCATTACATGATGTCAAGGACAAACTAGACTCAGAGAAGGTGGTCATGAAAGATAAGAGGACTGCACGACTCTGGCTTTTGTAGATGGAGTTGGTTGACATTCTGCGCAAATTCATTAAGGCAGAACGAACTGGTGATTGGAACATGCACCTTCAGACCGTTCGTGAGATGCTTCCAAATTTTGCAGCCGCTGGGCATAATCTGTACGCCAAGTCTGCATATGTATATTTACAAAAGATGTTAGAAATACCTGAAAGTCATCCAGATATACACACCAGCTTCCTCAATGGTCATCATGTCATTCATCGAAGTGATAGGTATTGGGCAGGGTTATCTACTGATCTAGTTATTGAGCAGGTCCTTATGAGAAGTGTAAAGTCAAGTGGTGGTCTAACACGAGGTCGTGGAATGACAGAACTTCAGCGTCTTGTTTGGTTGTTGTCTATGCCCGCATATGCAGATGTGTGTAATGCAATGCAAGAGCTCTCTGGGGTAAACTGTGATTCAAGTGAACAACACAAAGATTCCACACAATCTCGAATAAAGCGTGATATGGATGATACTTACAAAATTCTCAAAATCCTTAGTGAACTGAATCCATTTGGACCAGACCCTTCTCTTAGAGGACTTGTTAGTGGATTGTCTGCACATGAATCAGTCAATGTTGACGATGCTAAAGATATTGGAGAATCAATTATTAATTCGATGTGTGGCCAATGTGTATCAAGCATTTCGTTCCAGAGAAAGAGACAAGCTATTACCTTAGCATCCAAAAACATCTCTCAAGATTGATGATGAATGTGTACAAATTGATCCACAACTCCTATTT
>CM067374.1:22671492-22708563 GCA_034401795.1 Chaetoderma sp. LZ-2023a
CGCATGACACGTGTGTTTCCGGTTAAATTGCTTTTAAAATATTCAACAACATACCTGTATAGTTACCTTGAAATTGAGATTCAGGGGTCAAGGGGCTAATAGCTATAATAGTGGAAGATGAATCACGCGCGGTAACGGGAATAAAAGTAAACAAATCAATAATACTCGGATCTATAGCTCTCTCTTATCACCTTCCGGTATTCTGAAACACCTAGTGGTTGATAACAGCCATCAAAACACACCAATCAGATGGACACATTTTAAATTTGAATAGTAGTAATAAAATTAACGATAGATCGAAACACTTGGATATCAAAGTGGAGATGTTTCCCTATTGATTTATTACGTGATTATGACCAGACGAGGAGATTTAGCTTACATCTCTGATCCACGATAATAGAGTAATCCTGTCACTTAGTCAATCATATGACGTCATAATCAACTACATCACTAGTAGGCTGACGTCGTAATCAATTACGTCACGCATGACGTGAGTAGGTCTGTTATAAACATTTAATTGTCTGTCAATGTGTACGAATTGTATGTTTTTGCTATTTAATAAACATTATGTTGAATATTTTGAAACTAATTTGACTGGGTATTGTTGCTGCCATAGGCAGGCAGCAACATCACCCAGTTAAATTAGTTCTAAAATTGTCAGCAGCTTATCTGTATAGTTTTCTGGAAATGGAGATTCAGGGCATGCAGGGATCAATCGATTCATCAGCTGGTAAATCGTGGGCGGAGCTTAGCTGAATTTATCCAGTCATATGATCAAAGAATATGTGTGTATTGTATTGATGTAAACGCCATTATCGGCGATAAATGTGTGTTGTAGAAACGATACGAACTAGGAATCTGTAAATAACATTTTTAATAAGTAATCAGCATTGACAGATAATGGTATGTAAGCGAGGGTGCTAAGACAATTATTATTAAGATGAAAAACACAATTCCACACAAAGGCAAACTGCTGATTATCCGTGTTTTAAAATCTATATAATCTGAACAAACGTACATGATTACATACAGAATACCGATAAATAGGAAGAATTGACAGCTTTGCTGTGAATTAACAACATATATATGCATCGCTATAATCAGTGTATGTATGACAGATAACAGTTGTGACGATTGTGATTACCAGTGTATGATGTTTATGGGGTGGAGCAAGCTGAGCAATGACGACATCATCATTAATGGCGACAATCACATCACACCTGACCGACTTTGACAATGTCAAACCTGATGGTAGAAATGTGACAACGGTCCGTGCTGGCGTTGACTGGGATGCTTATTGGATTGAGATTCGGGCAAATCCTTTTTATCAACTAGCTTATTTTATCGCGATATACAATCCCAGGATACTGACAACCATTGGTGTCCCGTGCAATTTGCTCTCCTTCTTGATTATGACGCGTCTAAAGCCATTATCTTCTACAACTTTACTTATAATGATCTTGGCTGCATCTGACACATTTATGCTACTTTGGAGAGGATTTAGAGGACAGATCGGGCTGTGGGTAGCTTCTGTTTTTTTATGTGACCACCTCATGTAGACTGGAATTAACGGTTGCCTACTTATTTCAATATTTGCCGGTATGGCTCGTTATGCTGCTGACAGTTGAACGCCTTGTTGCCGTGTGCTTCCTATCAAAGCATCTCGTGTCTGTACTATGGCTAACGCCTTTAAACTAGTCTTGGGTTTGGTTGCATTGGACATTCTAATCAGCGTTGTTCACACGTTTGTGTATGACGCACGGTGCGGTTTCAAACCAAGATATGTTCACTTCATGACTATATGGCTTGCCGTAGTTGATTCATCATTTTTTGTCTTTATTCCTTTGACTTTCTTAATCGTGTTTAACATAGTGATCATAATAAAGATAAGATCATCAAGAGGTGTTCAAAATGTAAGTGATGGTGATGATCGCAAACGACAGAACAGATCAATGGCTATAATGCTGTTGTCCGTCTCCATAACGACTATGATATGTATAGGTCCCTACGCATTCTTTGCCATAGCTGATGAGAGCAGCTGGATGAGAAGTACAGGTGACAGCAATGTTGATGCAAAGAGGTCATTGGGTCAATATATACTGTTTTTCCTGACAGATGCTAACAACACAGTGAACTTTTTCTTGTACATTCTGAGTGGAAAGCGATTTAGAGAAATCTTTATAGGAATGATGGCTACCTTAGTTCACACCCCACTGAAATGTTTACGTAAATAACAAAGACTGAGTCCCTTCTATAAACCGAAAATTTCGATCCCATAATACAATTCATGTCCGTTGTCTGCATCTTTCTCACTTTTGAAAATTGTGTTATTAAAAGCAGTTGTTCGTCTTTGACAGGTCTAGTTTATATTACTACTTACGTACTTGCTTAACTCCCTTTGTGTCAACTTAACCGTTCAAATTGACCAAAACAACTTTGCAGTGATCTTCAGACATGGTCATTTGGAAGGCCTAGAGAACAGTATTTTTGAATATTTACCAATAGAATGACTGGCTCGGTAACCGAGCCAGTCATTCTAGTGGTAAATTTTCAAAAATACTCTTCTCTAGGCCTGCAGATAAACACTGGCTAAGTAAAAACCTTAGTTCCCCGAATTACCCATTTAATGGGCAAGCCGGCGAAAAAGAGTTCAGTGGTAAATTTACAAAAATACTCTAAAATTTAAATATCTTGAAAAATATTGACCATCAAAATGTGTAATTGATATATAAAGTAGTATTTTGAGCACTTTGAGGCGTTGTTGACACAAGAGGGGTTTAGTTGGCGGTGAAGGTGGGCGGGTGGATGGGTATCCTGAGTAGCGAAGATGGATTTTATAAGTCCGTCAGTGTTGGTCAGGTTAGTATTCCCATCACCGCATCGATATATGTTATTTTTTGTCACTTAGCTGTTCAGACATAGCTACGTTATATTTCTCTTCGAAAGATGATTTTGCTTCTTTGCACTACGCGTTGTTGCTATTGCATTGGCATACTCAATGTTTACGTCCCTTAATTGTACTCTGGACTTTTTTCTAATTTAGGCAGCAGTTCTTCTAATGACACCAGGTCACGTTGATCTGGCAAAACGTCCTTAGGTGTCAGCTGCTGCTACCTCTTGATCTTCTAGGAGGCTGACCGTATTTCTGCCCAATCTGTTACATTGGTGCTGTAGCTCAGTGACTTGAGAACAATCCAGGTATAATTCGTATTTTTGGAAATAGTCTGCTTATTAAATCTCAAACTTAACCTAATTGTAGCTAGCACTATATCGCCTCCTGATCTAATATTCGAGACACAGTTGTACACAAGAATATATTTATACAGTTTTGTTACTTCTTTCTAATCAGGATGTAATCTAGTTGATATATTATTGTGTTGGTGAGAGATCCATCCAAAACTTATTTCGTAATTTCTGATAACAGGTGTTGATGATGCTGGGTCCTCTATCTAATGCTCCTCTAGGAACACATTCTTGTTTGTTGTATCGTGAAAAGCAAACCACGTTTTCAGTGCATATACTGGCGTGAAATAGCCCAGTTCAACCAGGAAGCAAGGTGCCCGTTCCAGTTTGTTGGAAAATATAGTGCTGTAGCTTTTGGGCTCAGACTTGACCTTTCCATTTTTGTTATGCCCCGCCCATCTCTAGCTGGGCACCACCCACAAATTGCTCGTGTTGGGATCGATAGATATCTGAACTCCCTAATTATCAATTTCCAGAAAACTATACAGGTAAGCTATTGGGTATTTTGGACTTAATTTGACTGGGCGCTGTTGCTGCCTAAAGTAACAACAGCGTCCAGTCACATCATTTAAAAAAAAATTCAACAGCATGTTTATTAAATAGTAGAGACATACAATTTGTAAAACATGTCAGCCTATTAAGAGCTAAAGAATCATTTATGATGTAATGATCATACCGTCATCCTACACACCGCTTAGCTGATCATGACGTCATATGACGTCAGACGATAAATGGATACTCTGGAAAGTTGAATTAGTGCGATAACCAAAGTCACTGCATAGGTATCTATGTTACTTTCTGAGATGATGTGTATCGTGCCCTTTCCTGTTTTTTGCATTGAATAAGATTTGCATTGATTGACATTGTGGGTGGGTGGGTTGGGGAGGGGGGGGGTGGCGGTTGGGGTGGGGGGGGGGGGGAGGTGTCATCACGGCAATTATGGAGGCGGTAGTGGTTCCTGTGCCTGTGCTTTCTATGGCGGTAGTGTTGGCAATCATTCAGTGATGGGAGCTTCTATGGCAGTGGCGTCTGGCTCTGTTGGCAACAAGGGAGGCGAATCCTCCTGGCGCACACTGTTGCAATGGCGTCCCCAGGCTGATGAGTGGTTCCTTCCGAGAAAAGGGATTGGGTCAGGATAATCCTGCGATAAACGGGACGTGAGTGCGGATGAGGTGCATAGGTATAGTTTGGTTGAGCCAGTGACATTCAATATGACTTCCCCATGATGTGGAGTTGGGTCTGGTGGACCAGATGAAAGAACCTTCCTGATTCTGAAAGCCATTTTTCCTGTAGTGACCATGTTAGTTAAAGTGTTAATAGTGTGTCTTAGCTCTCATGTTTACATATGTTGGTGGTGGCTTGCAGATGTTCCTGGAAATATGTATTGAATGATCATAATGACTCATCAACATATATGAGTTCGTAACAGATTTGAACGCGCATCTTCCTGAAATGCAACCTGGCTAAAATACCGACCAATCCGGCAAGCCGCCCACCATTGCCGACTCACCAGAAAAAACACATTTTAGCCAAAGGAAGAACAAAGCCATTAAAGAAATTCACAGACGAGAATTAGATTCCAATAAAGAAATACCAAATAGAAGTAATTTTATTAATGTATTATTCACACAACACGAGATGCATTCATTCCATAGAAGTAATACACAAATATGCAAATAAATAATTGTATTTTAATTAAATTACACAAAAATATTATTTGGCGTGGTTTGGCTCTTCTCTGTTTGTGATCCCCTTTAAAAACAACAAGTAGTTATAAAATAGAGGTTCTGGCGCACTTCTTCCTCAATGTAACGACAAAGGCGACCGCGCCTCCCACAGGGGCTTCAGAATCCTGGCGCACTAACTGCTGAAAGGCAGAGCTACGCTATAGCTGCGCTATACTCATAGGGGCTCTGAAGGAAGCGACTGCGCCTCCCACAGGGGTTTCAGAAAAAGGAGGCGAATCGTCAACTGCACTATACTCATAGGGACTACAACAAAGGCGGCCGCGCCTCCCACAAGTCGGACAGGAAAAAGGCGGAAAGCCGTTCAACTGCGCTTTATCCATAGGCCCCGTCCCACCATCTACAATAGCGTTTCTGGCGCACTTCCTCCTGGATGCTCCATAGGGGCTTCAGAATCCTGGACCACTGAGGCCTGCTGCGCTATACCCATAGGCCCCGACCCACCCCAAGGAGGTACGAACGTCTATTTAGAGATATGCATATATAAAGTTACAGTATGAGTCTACAATTTAATGTTATAGATAATCAACTAGAGGCAGCTGTGCCGGAAGCTCCTCAACCGGATGTTGCTGGGTTTTTGGAATTCATGGTACGTGAACGTGAATTATGGGATAATCTAAATGGAAATATAGATCGAGAGGAGGAACTGCGCCAGATAAACATTATGATCAATGCCGAGCTAGATTATCATATGGAGGTTTTGGACTTTTTTGCACCAGGGTTAGGTTATAATATGGATAATAATAGTAACTCATTACTATATTATAGACAACACGTTAGGGACGGCATCATCATCAATGAGTATAATGAGGAAGCGGTAGCAGCACTGCAGGTGGAAGTCCAGGGACGAGCTCAACGCACGGAGTCTGATGATAAGGGTTATGAGTCTGGTGAGCTATAAGCAGTAAACAAAAATAGCGTTCCTGTAGTGTAGGCCCCGCCGCTGGCGGGGCCACCAGCCTGCTCAGACCGAGCCAGCAGAAAATAATTCATACATCCTAAGATTAATCGTCAGAAATTCAGATCAGATTTCAAATTTTGTGCATATATTGTGTGTACACTTATTATACTAGAGCAAATATAAAAATGATAAAAAAAATAATAAATAAAAAAAGTGTTTTGTTCCATTTATATATAAGATTAATCATGTCAGACAAAAAATCCAGATCAGATGTAAAAAATTCAGATACACGAGAAAAAAATTTCCATTTAGACATAATCCCAACTATAGGTATATCAATGGATAAATCTGTCCAAGAATTGACAAGATTGCTGCAGCAAGGGTTACTCAATCCTGCCACATAGGCTGAAGGGTTAGCAGCTCTTTCACCAGCTTCAGATCCCTCATCGGCCCCACGCAGGAAGCTACCATCCACCCCTAATAAGTCTACCCCATGTTGGAAGCCAACTCCTACACAAGATAATGAAGTAGCAGACCTTGTCAAAACACCACATGCCATCCAGAACTACTTGATGGTTTGGGTACTACAAGGACATGGGAAAAACCCAGCTGTTTTCATAGCAGATAAGCAAAACAAGATTGTAAAGAAGCTGATAGAAGAAATACTCGAACTCAAAGGAGTCATGTTCAATCTTGCTCTCAGGGTCACTCTCAGAAAGCAGAAGAATGATGGAACAGAGGTCACCACAGATCCCCTGTTCTGGTCAAGGCAGCAACCTGTCTTGAAAGCAAGCGATATTAGCGAGGCTGTGAAGGAGGCCAAAGCCAAGGTGCTGCAGGTCTTGAGAACTACACTCCTGAAGGGTCGGGATAGGCCGTGGATCGAGTGGAAGCTCTCTACCGTAACATCGCCAGATACGAACCTCTACATTGGAGGGTCCTACATTGACCTCCTTGCCTTAATCAAACGTAAGCATGCAGTGATCAAAGTTAAGAATAAGGATGACCACTGTCTCCGATGGTCACTCCTAGCTGCACTACACCCAGTTGATAAGGATCCTCAGAGAGTCTCCAAATATGTCCCGCACTGGGATACCCTCGATATGACAGGTGTCGACTCCCCAACCACTCTCCACCAGCTTAAACGTGTTGAACGACAGAATGGCTTGGCTATTAATGTATTCTGGCATGCCAAGGGTGTCTACCAATTGCAGCTAAGTGATGCTGACCCCGCTATTCCGAGAACCAATCTCCTACTGATTAAGAAAGCTGGTAAGCAGCACTACACCTGGATTAAGGACATGAATCGACTGCTCCATGACCAAACTAGATATGATGGGAGAAAGCACTTCTGTGAACGCTGTCTCCGGTGCTATTCCCGAGAGGATATGCTCATCAAGCACGAACCAGAGTGCTGTGGTATTAGTGACAGACCAATGCGTATAAAAATGCCTACAGAGGACACGAAGATGCTACAGTTTACCAACTACCACACGCAACTCAAGGTGCCATTCATCATCTATGCCGACTTTGAAGCCCTAACAACCAAGATTGAGGGGCCAGAGGTGAATCCAGCTCAGAGCAACACACAGAAAACACAACACCATGAGATCTGTGGGTTCTCATACATTGTGATCCGCTGTGATGGCGCGAGTAAAACACCAGTGATGTATCGAGGAGAAGATGCTGCTAAGCACTTCCTGGATTAGTTGGCACGGGAAGAGGAGAAGATAAAGACCATGTTCGCCCACCCTAAGCCAATGGAGATGACTAGAGAGGAATGGAGAGCTCATAAAACCGCAGTCAGTTGCCATGTATGCGACAGACCGTTAAATGGAGATAGTGTCAGAGATCACTGCCACATCACTGGCCTCTACAGGGGAGCAGCACACAAGGTGTGTAATCTAAAGCTGTGCCTCAACCCTAAGACCACCACCATCCCGGTCGTGTTCCACAACCTGCGTGGGTATGATTCTCACCTCATCATGCAGGCCATCTCCCAAACAGAGGGACAGATCAACTGCATCCCTAACAATATGGAGAAGTACATCTCCTCCAGCCTCCATCGGCTGCGGTTCATCGACTAGGCCCAGTTCCTCTCAGCATCACTTGACAAGCTGGTAGCTAGTTCCACAACGTTCCCACTTACAAAACATTATGGCATGGCTTGCAGTGCAAGCGCACATGAGCTCCTGCTCCGCTTAGGTGTATACCCCTATGAGCACATGGATGGGTGGCACCGTTTCAATGAGACCTCTCTTCCACCTCAAGCTGCTTTCTACAGTAAACTCTCTGGCGAAATATCTGACAGCGACTACAACCACGCACATACTGTCTGAGCCCAATTCGGCTGCCAGACCATGTGAGACTATCATGACCTCTATCTGCGGTCTGACACTCTGCTCCTTGTAGATGTCTTTGAGAACTTCCGCATCACGTGCCTCCAGCAGTATCATCTGGGGTTGAGCTGGGATGCACTTCTAAGGAAGAAAGGTGTGGAACTGGAGCTCCTCACTGACTACGGCATACATCTCTTCATGGAGAAATGGCTCAGGGGTGGTGTATCAATGGTCAGCAAATGCTATGCTAAAGCAAACAACCAATATATAGCTGGCTCTAATTCTCAACAGCCGACAAGCCACATCATGTATCTGGACGCTAACAATCTCTATGGCTGGGCAATGAGCCAATACCTACCGACTGGGGGGGGGGGGGGTTTGAGTGGGTGGAGGACATTGATGTCAAAGAGATTACACAAGATCCAGATGATGATGAAAAGGGCTACATCCTAGAGGTTGACCTTGGGTACCCACAAGAACTGCATGCCATACACAATGCCTACCCGCTGGCACCTGAATGGATGAAGGTGAATGGAGAGTGGCTCTCAGAATATCAGTGTGCATTGGGCGAGTCGATAACAGAGACGCCAGCAGAAGAACTGGTGCCTAACCTGAGAGACAAAGAACATTATATCCTACAGTACTGCAACCTGAAGCTCTACCTTAACCTGGGTATGAGGTTGAAGAAAATACACAGGGTCCTACGTGTCAATCAGTCACCGTGGATGGAGCCTTACATCCGACTCAACACAGAGCTCTGTAAGAAGACCAACAGTGACTTTGAGAAGCATCTCTACAAGCTGATGAATAATGCTGTCTTCGGTAAGACCATTGAGAACTTGTGCAAGCAAGTGGATGTCAAGCTAGTATGGTCATTTGAGGAGGACGAACTACGCCACCTAATAGCTACGCCTAACTTCTCTCGGGTGAAGGTGTTCGATGATGATCTAGCTACTCTCCACATATACAAGACGAGTCTGCTGCTGAACCGCCCTGTCTATGTGGGAATGCCCATCCTGGACCTCTCAAAGCACCTGATGTATGACTTATACTTCTGAGCTGAATAGAAAAGGTTTAGTCGGTAGCATGCCGAGATAAACAGAGTTATAGCACAGACAGCGACCTTAGTGAAAAATTGTTGGTGGCGGGAGAAGGTGCTGCATATATAAATATTGCTGTATAGCGTTTCCTACGTGCACTGCAGTCCTATATTTCCTACAAATAAGCAAAACATATGAACTGATGGCTACTGGCCATATATATATATATATATATATATATATATATATATATATATATATATATATATATATATATATATATATATATATATATATATATATATATACACCTGTGCAAAAGTTAAGCACCACCCTATTTTTACGCACATGCGAGGGTATATTCATGTGCTATGAAGAAAGCAATAGCATAAACATGTATGTACCCATCCATCTTAGTGCAAGAGGTAATAATGCAACTAGAGGAATGCTGATTATGATGGTGGGGAAACACTGTATGTTTTTGTTTGAACTTGAAAACGAGGCCTGAATATGGTTACGTTGACACAACTGACAACTATTGCCCTACAGTTGACAAACGTGCCTAGATTGTCATTAATGGTGTCTGAAAACGAAGTTTAACATCTGTGCACGAGTTTGAGACTGTCATTATTAATACCGGGTATATCCACCTTGTGCCTGGATGACGGCCTGGACACGACGTCTCATGCTGGTCACCAACCGACTCGTCAAAAGGAGATTGTATGCTGCTGGCATGAAAGCTAGGAGACCTGTCAGACGTCCTCTCCTCACTGCACACCACAAAGAGGAGCGTCTGAGGTGGTGCAACGAAAGAAGACACTGGAACATGAGATCCTGGAGACGGATACACTGGTCCGATGAAAGTCGGTTCCTGCTTCATGCCACAGATGGTCGAACTCGTGTATGGAGGTCCAGACGCACGGCGTACGACCAACGTAACATCATGGAAGAAGTTCCATTTGGTGGAGGTTCCGTTATGATATGGGGGTGCATCTCATTTGATTGTAAGCTGGATCTGTTGACTGTACCTGGAACACTAAATGGACAAAGATATCAAGATTCCATACTGGATAGAGTTGTGGTCCCTCATTTTGTAAATCATGCACCTGGAACCCACCCTATATTCATGGATGACAACGCCCGACCACATCGTGCTAGAGCTGTGCATGAATACCTCCGCCAGAATGCCATCGAAACCCTACCATGGCCTGCAAGGAGCCCTGACATGAACCCTATTGAGCATATCTGGGACATTCTGAGAAACATGGTGAGAAGGAGGGATCCTCCTGTGCAGAACCTACAGGAATTAACAGACGCACTCCATCTTGAATGGCAACGAATACCACAATGGCGTATCAGTCGGTTGGTGACCAGCATGAGACGTCGTGTCCAGGCCGTCATCCAGGCACAAGGTGGATATACCCGGTATTAATAATGACAGTCTCAAACTCGTGCACAGATGTTAAACTTCGTTTTTAGACACCATTAATGACAATCTAGCCACGTGTGTCAACTGTAGGGCAATAGTTGTCAGTTGTGTCAACGTAACCATATTCAGGCCTCGTTTTCAAGTTCAAACAAAAACATACAGTGTTTCCCCACCATCATAATCAGCATTCCTCTAGTTGCATTTTTACCTCTTGCACTAAGATGGATGGGTACATAAATGTGTATGCTATTGCTTTCTTCATAGCACATGAATATACCCTCGCATGTGCGTAGAAATAGGGTGGTGCTTAACTTGTGCACAGGTGTATATATAAACTAACCAGAACAATCAATACAGTATCAAATGATCAGAATTATATATCTTAGTACAGGTTAACGAACCTACTATGGTGCGGTTAGTGAAAACACCTTGCAGAAAATGAAAATAACTATAAACATATACAGAAATTATAACTAGTGGTTCTAAGACCGTTACGGTACCTTTTAGTCATCGAGACCGTTTATACGGATACAATATAATTATCAGAAATAAAATTAACGGAATAATTAAAATGTTAAGTATAGTTGCTTGAATACTCGGTAGCCATTCTTAAGTTTGGCTATCGTGTTACTGAAATTGATACGTCATTCTTTGGTTGACGTGTGTTGATGCATTCTCAGGAAGCTGGAACGTTCCTGCAGGTTGGGACCCGCAAACAGGATTCCTGCAAGCAACTCATGGCGGGCGCACATCGCTCAGGACTGTAAGCACAATATAGAGAATGTCTAATGAGTAATCAGCAAGTGATGCAATAGCATTAATGCTGTCAAGAAAGTTCCCGTACACCGATGGTACGGATGGAAGTTGACAACAACCCGATCACAAACGGGGGTTGTTAGATGCAGATGAAGATACAAAACAAAGCTTAACGGTGCTAGGTACATTAAATCATAAATTATTACTAAACTTCTGTATTAATTATCGTATGGTTTTTCCTTGATATATATATATATATATATATATATATATATATATATATATATATATATATATATATATATATATATATATATATATGAGTTGTTACACTCAAGGGCCTATGGCCTATTGTGGCAAATAAATATTTATCTATCATATCTAACTTCTGACTGATTGGAAACAGCAACAGTATCCAAGCAAATTAACAAGAGATCTGTGACGCGAATCTGGACCATTAGCACCTTAACTACCGTATTTGCATTTAAATAGGCACGATGGATACTTTTCACAAAAAACCAAGATGGTCACAAAAGGAAATGACCAAACAGAATTATCTTTTGATATGTTGAAGCAGTCGACCCAAGTTTCATTGAAATTGGGTCATTAATTAAGGCGTAACGATTTAACCATTACCACTCTGATGTCAATATTCAATCTTTTACTATGTCAATAGCAATGAAACCATTGTACATTTTTCAACAATTTTGGTGGGTTATGTTTCTGTCTATCACAACAGCTTACACCAATTTTGTTGAAAAATGAACACCAAATGCTGACATCAGAGTGGTGAGGATTAAAGGGTTTTGGAACATTTTCAAACGATCTAAGATGTCAGCCAAAATTCGACCAACTAAAGATTTGTTCCAGATTCTACACCTATAGAATCCTTCCAGCCAAATTTGCATAAAATCCACCAAGCAGTTAGGGAGATACGTATTGCCAGGTTCTGGTAAAATTTCATAAAATCTATAATTTTCACCCCAAAACTTGGCCAAGCTAAATTCTGAATACAAGATCTGGAGCCTACCATGACGGGGCCATTCTAGACAAATTGTGTTGAAATCTGTCAAGCAGCTCAAGAGAAGAAGCGTTTTGACAATTTCCAGGACATTTTTCATAAAATCTCAGATTTTCACCAAAATAATTTACCAACCAAAATTCTGACTAAAATTTAAATATAACCTACTTTGCTAGGGTCTGTCCAGCCAACGAGGGTTGAACTCAAAATTCTGTATGCAAGTTGTTAAGCCTACACCCCTAAGGTACTTGCAGCCAAATTTTGTTGAAATCCGCCAAGCCAATCCGACAGACAGACAGGGGCGCAATGGCATAAGCTCACTTGTCTTTTCAGGCCCGGTGAGCTAATAATAAGATGTATGCATATAGCAGCTCATCTGTCCAGAAATCGGTTAATGAGGAGGAGGATTTTAAAGAAAATGTTGCCAGACAGACAGACGATAGACAGTCTCCATGGCATAAGGTCACTTGGCCTAAGGCCAGGTGAGATAATAAAAAGATGCGGGTACATAGCAGCTCATCCGCACGCTTTGAGAATGAAATTTCGGGATTAACCCGTTAGTACTCAAGGTTGGCAGAGACGGTCATTTCAGTGATGAATTTTCAAAAATAATCTCCTGGTCTGTATACGTGGCCACTGTGTATGAGAAAATTGAAAATTTCAAAAATGACATCTGCAGTGGTCTTAAGAAAGAAGATAATATTTAAAAAAATTTACCAGTGCAATGAATGAAGTGATAAGCAAGCCAGTAATTCCAGTGATAATTCTTACGCTTACGAGCTAATCATCTCATAACCTGTAAATTAACATGGACTAAGAAAGAATTCAATCTTTTACCAACGTCGACTACTAAATATTCAAACAGTTGAAATATCGACCATAAATTTGCTTAAAAGAATCACATTCTATCTCACACGGGAATATGTACTAAAGCTATCCAATTATTCCACCATAGCGCAATATTTTGACTAATTGTAAGTAACTGAGACAATCCAGACTGCGGTCTGATCCCAAATATGGGTTTTCTGTCTACAATAGAAGCTGACAATGTCCAGAAATTCTCAACAGGATCCTCTGTCTGAAGACAGGAGATTGTATATACGCATAAATAGAATTATATTTATTTTCATACCATCCTGCATTTTAAAGTTATCTATACAACAGACCATTTTTACTAATCTTAACTTAAAATGATGTATGCAATGCTAAAAGGGGAGATAACTCTCGTGGACAGATATATTGGCATATAAGCAGGCTTGCCACAAAGTAGATATATTAACATAATAAAGTTGACACAACACCATATAGATGGTCTCTGGGAACACAAGCAAAGCGTAATTCTTATTTCTTATCTGCTAAAACAACCTTTTAGACCCTCAACAAATTGTAAAATCTGTCACTATATTTAGGGAGGATCCAATGGAATCATTGAAAATTGGTTAAGCTCATTGAAGGTGAGATCTAAAAAAATAAGCAATAATCATTATTTTTAACATTTTAATGCTTAAGATTTGTCCTGAAAATTTAAATCTTTGCTTAGTAATTGTCCACTGGCAGGTCAAGAGATTTTTTTTAAATTTACCTGACTGGCTCAATTACTGGCAATGGGCCTGTAATTCTAGTGGTAAAATGAACAAATATCAAGTTTTCTCTTGGTCTGAAAATGGATATTTTCCAAGACAACTACAGAGGCTGGTTTTGTCCGGGTTGAACATTAAAGAGTTAACAAATTACTGGCTGCTATTCAAATAATTTTCGGAGCATTCAACAGCTTCCAAGCAACAAGTAAAGTGTAACACTTTAATGGTCAGCATTTGTCAAGAATATTTAAATTTTGCTTAGAGAATGCCCATTTGCCAAGATGGCCATTAAGGCTATTTTTGAAATTTACTCGTGGAATGACTGTCTCATGTATTGGAACCAATGACCCAGTCCAGTGGTAATCTTTAAAAGATAAATAGCATTGACCTCGTCCTGCAAATGCAGACTTTCCATGGAGAAGTCAGCCAAACCAGCCTCTGCAGTAAGTGTGAATGTCCATAAATTTGCAAATCGAGAGACTGTTATTTGACAATTCACCACTGGAATGACTATCTCGATTAGCAAGCCAGCCATTCTAGTGGTAAATTTTCAAAAATGCATCTTGTCCTGCAAATGGCCATTAAATAAGCAAATTATTTGATAATTTTGACCTAATTTAGCCAGTAAAGGGTTAATTTGCTTAAATCCTTGAAATCATAACTTAAATCTAACACTAAATGCTAAAACTGAAAAATAATCACCTATCATGACTATATATACTTACTTTATTACTTTCATTTAACAAAATTCACATTTACAGTAGCATTTATGTTTAAAACACATAGAATGCAGTACATACAGGTATTTATAATCTGTGTTGAATGAAAATTGATTAGGCTGTGTTAATGGTGTGATCTGATAAGAGTATCTTGTACATTATCATCCATATCAATATGTATGTGGCTCTGTCTGTCTACACATAGAGTATCTATTTGTTCAGTTTGTCATATCATGATTTCCTGGGAACACACACTGATTTGACATAGTCTGCAGATTTCTACATTGAGAATGCTTCTTAGAAATTTAGTAATCTGAGAAGGCACGTATTTATTTTAATCGACAAAGTCTTTTAAAAGTGCTGATCTGTCTAAACCATGAACAATTGTTCAGTCCATCTTGCATCTCATCATGCTCACTGTAACACTGACTCTGCTTCAGTGGGCGTTGGCTCACAATGGCACCTGCAAAATAAAAGACAGTTGTTTTGAATGGTCAAGTCAATCAGAAATGCATTTATAGTGGTCCTGAGAAATGCCTATGCATGTCAAGAGGATATTTTAGAAAGTTTACCACTGGAATGGCTGGCTCGATAACAGAACCAGTCAGTCCAGTGGACTATTTTCTAAAATGTTATTCTCTTTAAAATAACATTTACCACTCTGATGTCACTATTCTATCATTTGTCATGTCACTAGCAAATAAACTGCTGTAGGCTACATTTTTCAACCACAGCAACATATTCCAACAAATTCGTTGAAAAATTAACCACCATTTTTTAAATTTAATTTGAAAACTGTAAATTTTCACATCAGAGGGATAAAGGTTAATCCTGGTCTGCAAAGTGAAAATTGGCATTCAATAATCAAACTTTCTGATTTTCTAAACCATTCTTGAGCATTAATGATTAACCCTTTAAGACTTAAAATTCTTCCAGAAAATGAAAGAAATTTCAAGAAATTAAAATTTTCTCAAAGAAAATGTCAATTTGCAGACCAAGAGAATATTTTTTGAAGATTTACCACTGGAATGACTGGCTCGGTTATTGAGCCAGTCATTTCACTTGTAAATTTTCAAAAATTGCCTTCACTTGGTCTGCAAATGGGCATTTCTCAAGACCACTGCAAACACCATTTGGGGCTGATATGTGTGTTAAAGAGTTAAGCTGTTGAATAATTTAAATCAGTTTGAAACCTGAGTGATATCTTTTGCTTTTCGATCGCTGGTATCACACTTGGAGAGCCGTTCTCAAGATGAAATCTGTGGTTTTCTGCAGTTCTTCCACAAGCCCATACAGCTTTTCAAGAAGAGGTTGACAAAGGCCAGATCTCTTCTCTCAGCAGTTGATATGTACTGCAGCATTGAAGTATGTGCTCTGTGGTCTGTTCTGCTTCTCCACAAGGACAAGCGGGCGATGTCGTAAGGTGGGAACCGCCTGTACATGTGTTCGTTTAGTATGTTGTGTCCAGTTCTGAGACGAAAAATGGCCACTTGCTCTGGCCTCGAGAGATGATGGTAGGCATCTTCCGATTGAGCTGTTCTATAGAGTGACTTGATGATAGTCTTCATCTCTGTATGGGTGACCATGTTTTCTGTCTGATTCTCTTCTGCACCCACCTTTGCCATCTTGTCTGCTTCCTCATTTCCTTGGACTCCACAGTGTGAGGGGACCCACTGCAATGCTATTCGAAAGCATTTGATGGTTTGTAGTGATTCTTCAAGTTGTGGTAGCTTACCTTTGGTGATAGCCTCAAGGACGGAGTGGGCATCAGATAAAAAGACAATCTGTGCAATAGGGTCTGCTCTTCTGCTGATGGTATTAGCTGCACGAGCCAGTGCTTCGACTTCAGCTCTGTAGTTTGTGTAGTGTTTGCCTGTCGGTATTGCAGCTGACTCATGTTGTCGATTTGGATACTGTATGTGCAGTCCGGCACCTCCGCTCCTAATTGCATCTTTGGCTGATCCATCTGTGTAGATCCTTATCCATGTCTCCTGAGGGTACATTTCTTCCAGCATGGCTAGGGTCAGAGCCTTCTTGCTCACATCCCTGTGTTCATCTTTGGTTGGGAGATGAGGTACTGTGGTGCGAATAGCTATGCTCTCTAGTTTGTTTTCCCATGGTGGAGGATCAAGGGTGTGGTTTGGGTCTTCTATTTGTGCTGGCAACATTTCTTGGTGTTTTCTTTGAAGTGCTTTTGTCTCTTTCACAAAACTTGATCTTTTAAGTCTTCCTGATGACAGCTGTACTTGCCTGATCTTCATCGGGTGGTTGTTGAATGATTTGAACTTCGCAGCTTGGATCAGTGCTTTGCGTTCCCTTACTTTGCTAAGTGGGGGATGCCTGCAGTCTGCTCCATTTTTTCTATTGGCGTTGATCTCATTCCACCAGTGATGATGCGCAGTGCCTGGTTTTGTACTCTGTCGAGGTTCTGTTGATGAGATCTAGCTGCCGTCATCCATGAGCTGGATCCATACTCAAGGTGTGGTCGTACGGCACCTAGGTAGATGGTCTTAAGGATCCTTTCATTGGCACCCACTTTGTTCCTGCCAGGTTCCTCATGATGTTTAGCTTTCTTCTGACCTTTGCCTCTGCGTTTCGGATGTGCTCCTTCCATGTTAATCTTCTGTCATAGGTGACTCCCAGGTATGTCTGCTGGTCCTCGTACTCGAGTGGAGTACCGCCCAGTGTCAGATTGGCAACCTTGGTTTTGGTGGACAGTGAGAATAGCATGGCTGATGATTTTTCTTTGTTGATGGCAATACACCAGTGATTGGCCCACGCAGTAATTCTATCCAAGGCGAGCTGCATTCTGTACGTGGCAGTCGTTGTGTACTCCTCGGTGCACCAGAGTACGAGGTCATTTGCATAGAGGGCTGTTTGGATTCCATTGGGCAACTCTGCTACAATGTCATTAATGAAGAGTATGAACAGAGTTGGTGATAATACGCCGCCTTGTGGCACCCCTTGTCTCAGCAATACATTACCTGAGTGATATAATTTGTATCAAAATATTTAAATTAATAAAAGACTATGTTGAATATTGTGAGGCTAAATGCACCTGGAAACTTGCTTTCTAACATGTCTAAGAAATGTTTCCTATGTGACCAAAGGCTCCCAGCCAAATTTGCCTCAGAACATTCAACAATTTACCTACATGTACACAAATTACTTAACAATTTAGAAACAGTGATGAGACAATGACAAATTTAGCCAGATAATACCAGTCATGTCCGTAAGGATAATTGTTCCATATAAAATCATGCTTTTATCTGGATCTTATGTTTTTCAGCTCTCATTAATTCACCATAAATCTCTTGAAACAATATTACAAATTAGAAAGCTGTTTTACATGCCTTTATTGTTGAAAAATTGAAGCAACAAATTGGAAATTAGCAACACATAAATAAAAGATATTCCACAGGATACACAACAGGGTCAGGAGCAACTAATTATGAACCAAAGAATTAGGCAATTTTGGTTTCAATTGTCTATATATTTCAATTTCACTCATTATTTGGCTGTCAGCTTGAATTTCATGCAACTGACTTCATTCCAAGTAGGGGGTTGGGGTGGTGGGGGGGGGCATTGGCAGATTGAGCTAGGGACTGAATTAGAACTGTTGTGGAACAAATGTGTATGCATACGTCATATATTTGAACCTGCTACATCTAAATCTTACTAGAAGTAAGACAGCCTGTTTGTGAAACTCACTGTTAATTAAAATGTCTGTCTCATAACCCATTTTCTATGGTATTAATTATTAACCATTTAATGTCCAATATGCTATCTACTATCTACAGTAGTCTTGTGAAATAATAATCCACATGCGGAGCAAGGGAAAACTACTTTTGAATACTTGCCACTGGAGTGACTGGCTCAAAAACAGAGCCAGTCATTCCAGTCATGAATCTTCAAAAAGCAATCTCATCTGCAAACAGACAATTTCTTTTCATAAAAACGAAATATTCTTGAAGTAATTTAAGTATTAAAGGGTTATGCATAGGCTCATAATGTCTAATTGACACAACCACGACTTATCCATATATTATGTGCTTTTATAGGTCATGGGAAGGCATGTAAAAGTCATGGAATTTCACAGAATGACCTAGATGATGTCTGTAAACGAGAACCCTTTGAAATCTAGATGCGCTCAGATAGCATCTCATGCATTTTATCTTTGTCATAGAAATTAAATTGTTATAGCTCAATAGCATAATTTTTCACAGTAATCTTTTTGTGATTGTCGTGAATTTTCCCTGGCCTAGGTTAAGGGTGGTGATTTGGGGGTGGGGGGGGGGCAAGGGGAATAGCCCACCCAGGTTTTGCCTCTCCCATAGTGTATACCCATAGCGACCACCTAGGCTTTTTCGCCCGACCCATATTTCAGCACACACCCCCGGGTCCAAGTACCTTCCTAAGTTCCTACACACTGATTAGTCTAAATGAGAAGCAGTCAATATGCTTTTTGCGAAATGAAAAGATATTATTGAATGCTCATATGGACAAACACCATAGCAAATATTGTTCTTCTATGATCGATTAACTTTGAGTCCATTTCTGAAGCTCGAGTTCGCTTTACAACAAAGGGCAAGCCTCAGCAACAGCTGACAGGGTTTCTTTGGGAACCCTATCAACTTTTCTGCTCTAAAATATGGGGTAATGGCCGGTTCAGATAGAATGGCGCCATAAATACGCCTGTGAACGGAATTCCATTAACATTTAAGGTGGTCAGACCTCCATTGTTAAAAACAATAGGGATATAACTTTCGAATTTTGTGCATGTCGATAGTTCTTTGAGAGTCCTATCGACTGATATGTATACACATCTGGGGTAATGGCCAATTCAGACGACATAGCGCCTTATATAGGCAATTGCGGCCGATTTTTCATGTTTTTCACTACTCTTTTGCTCGCTACAATATTATTTCCGCGATATTGTTTTCAAAATATGGCCCGAATGTAGCCTCTTCATATTACTAAACAACAAACATGCAAACTTATCCCGTGGTCGACCGACCAGCGCGAGACTTTCACCGTTTCTATTACCACCGTGGAAAAACTGAATGTGTCGAATGTTTCGGATGTGAATAAGGAACTGTGTTCAAACTACTCATAACAAAGGGCAAGCCTCAGCAACCGCTGACAGGCAATAGCAAAGTACGAAAGACAGGTGATGTATCTTGAATATTATGAGTCGTTTATTCTATACACACCTTTCTGCACTTTTCCGAAAGCCCTTTGTTAGTGTTAGTTGCACAGTTGTCCAAAACGTAAAATCCTCAGAGGAAATTATTAGAGATAAAAAATAGAGACTTGAAAATAACATGCTTTCGTTAATCTCGCAGAATCTCGCAAATGTTCGCTAATGTAAACGGGACTTTGAACGAGAATTTCGGGACTTACGCACTTTCGCCTAACTTTGGCATGGGTGTTAGGTGGCGTAAGTTAGGACACTATTTAGGCACCAGTGTAAGTTACACACCTTTCGCGAATACAGATTTACGCACATTTTTGGACTTAAGAACACTTCGTGAATACGGCCCCCTGTTGTCAGAATGATTGATGTGTATATGTCAGGAGGGCATGTGCAATTGTTCAGTTGATTGGCAGGTTGTGACGAGTTGATCAATACGAGAACAATGGCCGACAGTGTGCACCTAGTGTAACGCTATTGGTGTAGGCTGTGGGTTATTGTTTTGATGTCGAACAATGTCCAACATCGTTGATGAATAATGACGCCTTGAGCAGCCTTGTCGTGTTTAATATATTAATTAGGCAGGCAGTGCCACCACCCCTCGTGGTTGAAAGGTATTAAACAGTAGAATATTTTGAAACTAAGTGTAATTGTGGCTTCCTATGTCAAATCGTCGAACAGTATTTTGAATAATGGCATGAACAATGGTCACTTATGAATTGTTCGTGCAGGTGAGCGTCTGCGCGCTATTTTGACGCTATTGTTCATGCATGTGGTATCTGGTGAATAATTTGAAACTAGCGCGAATTCTAGCTTCCTATGTCAAATTAGTATTAAAAAACATTCACCTAAACTACCACTGCACCACGATTTAAGTTTGAAA
This sequence comes from Chaetoderma sp. LZ-2023a, assembly GCA_034401795.1. NCBI lineage: Eukaryota > Metazoa > Mollusca > Caudofoveata > Chaetodermatida > Chaetodermatidae > Chaetoderma > Chaetoderma sp. LZ-2023a. The sequence continues at coordinate 22,692,343 of CM067374.1, forward strand.
AAATAAAAGAAAAGTTAAAATATAGTTCATTCCTTGGCTGTATATCTGTTGAATATTTTGAAAATCGCACGAGCATAATTAATTAGAATAATGTGTTTTTTAAATAGGTATTGACATGTGCAAGTCTGCGTAATGATGAGCGTGTGGCGGCTGAATGATGAACGTGTGGCGGCTGAATGATGAACGTGTGGCGGCTGAATGATGAGCGTGTGGCGGCTGAATGATGAGCGTGTGGCGGCTGAATGATGAGCGTGTGGCGGCTGAATGATGAACGTATGGCGGCTGAATGATTAACGTGTGGCGGCTGAATGATGAACGTGTGGCGGCTGAATGATGAGCGTGTGGCGGCTGAATGATGAACGTGTGGCGGCTGAATGATGAACGTGTGGCGGCTGAATGATGAGCGTGTGGCGGCTGAATGATGAACGTGTGGCGGCTGAATGATGAGCGTGTGGCGGCTGAATGATGAACGTGTGGCGGCTGAATGATGAACGTGTGGCGGCTGAATGATGAGCGTGTGGCGGCTGAATGATGAGCGTGTGGCGGCTGAATGATGAGCGTGTGGCGGCTGAATGATGAACGTATGGCGGCTGAATGATGAACGTGTGGCGGCTGAATGATGAACGTGTGGCGGCTGAATGATGAGCGTGTGGCGGCTGAATGATGAACGTGTGGCGGCTGAATGATGAACGTGTGGCGGCTGAATGATGAGCGTGTAGCTGCTGAATGATGAACGTGTGGCGGCTGAATGATGAGCGTGTGGCGGCTGAATGATGAGCGTGTGGTGGCTGAATGATGAGCGTGTGGCGGCTGAATGATGAGCGTGTGGCGGCTGAATGATGAGCGTGTGGCGGCTGAATGATGAACGTGTGGCGGCTGAATGATGAACGTGTGGCGGCTGAATGATGAGCGTGTGGCGGCTGAATGATGAGCGCGTGGCGGCTGAATGATGAGCGTGTCGCGGCTGAATGATGAGCGTGTGGTGGCTGAATGATGAGCGTGTGGCGGCTGAATGATGAGCGTGTGGCGGCTGAATGATGAACGTGTGGCGGCTGAATGATGAACGTGTGGCGGCTGAATGACGAGCGTGTGGCGGCTGAATGATGAACGTGTGGCGGCTGAATGATGAGCGTGTGGCGGCTGAATGATGAACGTGTGGCGGCTGAATGATGAGCGTGCGGCGGCTGAATGATGAACGTGTGGCGGCTGAATGATGAACGTGTGGCGGCTGAATGATGAACGTGTGGCGGCTGAATGATGAAGGTGTGGCTGCTGAATGATGAGCGTGTGACGGCTGAATGATGAACGTGTGGCGGCTGAATGATGAGCGTGTGGCGGCTGAATAATGAACGTGTGGCGGCTGAATGATGAACGTGTGGCGGCTGAATGATGAGCGTGTGGCGGCTGAATGATGAGCGTGTGGCGGCTGAATGATGAGCGTGTGGCGGCTGAATGATGAGCGTGTGGCGGCTGAATGATGAGCGTGTGGCGGCTGAATGATGAACGTGTGGCGGCTGAATGATGAGCGTGTGGCGGCTGAATGATGAGCGTGTGGCGGCTGAATGATGAGCGTGTGGCGGCTGAATGATGAGCGTGTCGCGGCTGAATGATGAGCGTGTGGCAGCTGAATGATGAGCGTGTGGCGGCTGAATGATGAGCGTGTGGCGGCTGAATGATGAACGTGTGGCGGCTGAATGATGAACGTGTGGCGGCTGAATGATGAGCGTGTGGCGGCTGAATGATGAACGTGTGGCGGCTGAATGATGAGCGTGTGGCGGCTGAATGATGAACGTGTGGCGGTTGAATGATGAGCGTGCGGCGGCTGAATGATGAACGTGTGGCGGCTGAATGATGAACGTGTGGCGGCTGAATGACGAGCGTGTGGCGGCTGAATGATGAACGTGTGGCGGCTGAATGATGAGCGTGTGACGGCTGAATGATGAACGTGTGGCGGCTGAATGATGAGCGTGTGGCGGCTGAATGATGAACGTGTGGCGGCTGAATGATGAGCGTGTGGCGGCTGAATGATGAGCGTGTGGCGGCTGAATGATGAGCGTGTGGCGGCTGAATGATGAACGTGTGGCGGCTGAATGATGAACGTGTGGCGGCTGAATGATGAACGTGTGGCGGCTGAATGATGAACGTGTGGCGGCTGAATGATGAACGTGTAGTTTAACGCATTAATTAGGTGGGCAGCGTCCACGCGCGCACGCACGCACGCACACACACACACGCACGCACACACACACACACACCCACCCACCCACACACATACACCGCCCCTCGTAGTTAAAAGGTAGAATATTTTGTGAATTGTGGTTTCCTATGTCGTGGTTTCCTATGTCATTGAACAGCGCTTTTTTAAGAACAGCGCATGGACGCCTGCATAAACAATAGAGCGTTGACTTATGAATTGTTCATGCAGGTGGTCGCTGGTATCTGTTAAATATTTTGAAACTAGCGTGAATTGTAGCTTCCTATGTAAATTAGTATAAAAAAATATTCATTCCTTAGTTGTATATCTGTTGAATATTTTGACGACGCACTGGTACTAGGATAGAGCTCATTCATCATCTGGAATGTGATTTTTACATTTTTCACCCGAGCGGGGTACGAACCAGTCAATTCTATGACATCTTCCGCTTAGCATTTGGGAGGCGAGTAACTTACCACACACCAGCATCCAGAGGACAAAAATCCTCTTTCACCAGAGTAGCTTTCAACTACCCGTCTCACAACCACACGAATTGACTGGAATTGATGGTGTACATTTAAGATATTCTTACTTTTACGTTTTTCTGAGATCCATTCTGCTATATCACTATTCACTAGGCACTCGCATGTATGTAGTTTTTATTATTGTCAAACATTAGTTCTACGAACCCTGTCATTGACGACGCACTGAATGTGGAACGCAATGACACTCAGACAATACTAATAGGTGGGACGACAAGTATATATCGAAATGTCCCAAAATCTTTCTCAAGAACTTTTAGCGTAATTATTGTGACCTCTGAAAGACGAATGTTTTTGTAGCATTTCGATATATACTTGTCCCAACTATTAGTATAGCCTGAGTGTCGTTGCATTCTACATTCAGTGCGTCGTCAATATATATATATATATATATGCCATGGAATAACTATGATCAAGTGAATGTATCACAATTACTTTACATGATAATGTGTACGTGCGTGCGTGCGTGCGTGCGTGCGTGCGTGCGTGCGTGCGTGCGTGCGTGGCCTGAGATGGGGCAGTCTTTCACTCAAGTATTTGATGTCATAATAAAATACGTTACATGTTAGATGACGTATCAATCAGAATGACGTTGTTCCGTCACGAAGATCGAAAAGTCTGTCATAGAAGTGCTCGAATTGTATGCATTTGATGAATTTACAACTTTATAAACATTGTGTTAAATATTTTGAAACTCAATTGACTGGGGGATGTTGTTGCCATATGAAGGAACAACAGTTGCCATATACAGCAACAGCCCTCACATTTATTCAATATATTTAACAACTTATCTGTATCGTTACTTTGAAATTCAGACTCTGTAAATTTAAGCTTCAAAGTTTCAAATCGTTTTCAACACGCGCGAAAATTCGACGAGACTTAGCTAGAATTAGGCGGGCCATAGCTAGAACGGCCCCTTCTATTGTCGGCACACTCAGCCATTCGCACCTCAGTATTGGGAGGTCTTAATAATTATAATTGCCAGAACCTACATCTCTGTTCCAACCTTGAATCCCCCCCCCCCTCCACCCCAGAGTATGAGACGTTAATGTTAAGCAATAATTCCCCATGTAGCTAAACAGCATTCTCCACACGTGACTCTGTGGCTGATAAGAGAAACCAAAATCTAGATATTTTCCATTGCCCACGTGTGGCTCCCGTGAACGTCTTGAAGGGACTATGTCTCACCAAGTGGTCTTAAATGAAAAATAATAGCAAACTTACAATATTCCATGGAATATGAAATGATTTTCCATGTTGAGCGCCTTATCATTGAAATTGAATTGTGCATAAAACTATGCTACGTGGATGAGTTTCATTTAAAATGTGTAGGTTGTGCCTCGTGAAATGGTGGAAAAGCCATTCAATAAGAAGGGCTTCCCCAGTCGCAAAGTATGTCACAACGCATACAAATAAATACATCCTCGTATTGCAAGACTATTTCACGAAGTGGGTAGAAGCATTTGCTTTGCCAGACCAAGAGGCATCCACCATAGTGGAGGTCTTGGCAAGCAATGTGTTCTGCCGGTTTGGTATGCCTTATGAGTTGCACTCCGATCAAGGAAGTAATTTTGAGAGCCGGCTCTTATCAGAGCTCTGCACATTGTTTCATATCGTCAAAACAAGGACGACTCCGTATCACCCCCCCCCCCCCCCCCCGTAGTGGCGGGATGATGGAGAGATTTAATAGAACTCTCGAGGAGATGCTTACAAAAGAAACACGCCTTGATTATAGAGATTGGGATCTACGGCTCCCGTATGTACTCATGGCTTACCACACTTCAGGACATTCCAACACTGAGTATACCCCTGCTCGGTTAATGTTAGGCCATGAATTAGCCTTACCCCTGTATCTGGCAATGCCCGGGATAACTGGAGAGAAAAATTCACCATCTCTCTATGTTGAACTCTTGCGGCAGCGGATAGAACACGCCCATGAGTTAGTGAGAGAAACTTTATCCACTGCACACTGGCGGCAAAAGACATGGCATGACCGGAGAGTGCATGGAGATCCATATGAAGCAGGAAGGATGGTCTGGGTACACTATTCACGACGGTCTGCAAACGTGCCAAGTAAACTGAGTTACCAGTGGAAAGGCCCTTATGTGGTAGTAGGTAAGATGTCGGACTTAACCTACCGTATCCGTGCTTCGGATGGCCTGACCTCAGTCATCCACTTCGATCGACTTAAACCATGTGCCAGTGACGACCCAGCACCAGAGCTCGGGCTGGGCGTTTCTCGTGACACTGGTACCCAGACATATTTCTACGGAAAATAGTATTTCCCCGTTTAGCGCAGAGCACCATGGTGCCAGTTCGACACAACTTCTACCAAGCCAGAATGCGGGTGAACAAGCAGATAACCCTGACGACGATGACGAGATCCGTACTCGCCCTCTCCCTCCTCAGCATGGGGCTACTCGATCTGGGAAGCCGTATCTGAAGAACCTTTTGTTTGTGTTGTCCAAGGGACCGGATGGAAAAGCTGTTCCCCGGTGGGCTCTTCCCATTGCCACCCACTTCATGCTATGCCCCCACCATAGAGTTACCACAAGCGGAAGCTGAGGCTGACCCAAGCCATGCTTCCAGTGGGGTGGAACATGTGATGAATAGCATGGAAGTGATGAGGCTGGATGAAGCCTTGGCGTGTCTAGAACCACAAAACCGTACAACGAGGTGTACCCTACCATGCCCGAAACCGCAAAACCACACCCATCCCAAGGGACACCCTCTCCCAAGTGCCCACCACCACCATCACTTCAATTCGCGTCCCTCATCTATACACCAAGTTCGGATATTACCGGCCCAGTCCATTTCACACTCCACTCGTCGTTTGTTGACTGTCAATCTTCAGATATGAGAGAGACTGCTTCTACAGAGGAGGTGGAATCCCGCACCGCACCGCACCGCACCAACCAACACCCCGCCCCCCCCCGCGGTGGGCATGGAAGCAGCCTGTTCAGCAGGCTCTCGGCTCGAATTTTCCCAGTGTCTAAAGGCTATGACAGGACACGAACCGTTGTGTAACGGGAGATGACCACATCCACCCTGTCCAAAGGCCACCCTCTCCATTAGGCCTACCATACTCCCCCGTGAGCAGTCAGGACATCACACCACAGACAGAACGTCATCACATACAGAATACACTTGCCCTCAAGGCTGGATACGTCAATTCATCATTGCGCGTACATCACATACATACTCGGTTATACTCAGCATAACAGAGACATTCAACACTGGCAACAACATCATTTAGCAGCGCCTATCAGTATTAATTAATTGCCGGTAGAGACGTAAAAAATCCTGCAACAGTTCCACCCGCACCAGATGCGGGAGAAATAATATCTTCCGCAAACACCCCCCCCCCCCAGATATACCGCCTGAATAGATCTGTTTAAACCACACATCAAATTACCTACAGCTTTACTGTTATATTTTTGTTTAAGAACACAACTGCTCTACCATGCTACAAATCATTAGCGCAGGGGCTGGTAAAGCGTCATCAAAAATCTAAATGTATAATTACAAAGAGAATTTCAAAAATTCTCTTCTCTGCGTTCCAGTCCACTATCAACACGGGCTGAGAACTACCTTTTACAGACAAGTTTAAGGCGCATGTTTAAGTACCTGCGAAAATAGGGACACTATTTTATACGGAATCTTGATATAGCATATATTTCCATATCTCGCATCTGCAAAGACTACACCTCAGCAACAGTATTTCGGCCATCGCCATAAATAGCACATATGTTTCTGATCAACCACGTGTTTCCAAGGGCCACGTGACTTTTACTGCTATTTCCAGTAAATTGGATCAAACGCTTTAAACAAAAGAGCCGCCCAAATATGTGACTACCACAGCGTGATGGAGGAGTGGCGAGGGTGAGTCAGGGTAAATACCGCTGACGTCACCAGGCTCCCACACACCCCATCAGGTGCTCCAGCCTAAAATTAAAACAGGCAGGTTTATAAGCATCCAATCTGTAAAACCGCATCACGCTAATTAAAAGGTGATGCTCCACGGGAATAAGTAGTACCCTGTTTTTATGTTGATCGGAGAATTTTGAATGCGCTAAGGTAAGACTAAGTTAGTAAGCCATTCCTCTTATAATTAAAAGTACTCCCTTTATACGGGAGGAATTAATCCTGTGACGCTTAGAATGGGAAAGAGAAAAACTTTCCATATAGGGCTGACCGAATCACCTTCAAAACTTCCAGGTGTGGTCATCCACCGTCTATGACGTCGCTAAATAGTATAAAAGGAGGAAGCGCGCTCTGAAACTTCGTCTTCCCGTCAAAACTCAACACCAGGGAAGAACAAATAGCATTAGGCATCTTTCGTGTCAAAAACTAAATTCTGCTGAACCATTCTTTATTATTAATTCATTATTACAATACTTGGCCTGAAAAGTTAAAAATGAAGAGATAGGGTTTTAGGTTTTAATTAGGTTCCCGCAAGCAACTACCATGCGGGAACGAGATGTGACTCCTCGAAGATTTAGCATTGTCGGATTCATCTGAAGAAGAATCGGTACCAGTTTCGAAAAGATTCCCATGCAGCTCGTTATTAGCTAGCGGAGAACCCTATACCAGAACTTTTACGAGGAATTCCGACCACACACTTCATATTAACAAGGATCATCTACTTCAGACAGCCTTCTGTGTAACGTGGCAGTATCTCTATACCGCTACCTGCTACAGAGTGACCCATGTGCTCCGTCATAAGCACGATGTGTTAGAAGTGACATTAATTCCTGGGGAAGAAAGCGAGGATCGTGCCGCTTTAGCCACATGTTTTGAATCTCAGTTACCGATTAAAGTTCTCCCGACCGAGAAGATGACCCACACAAAGAATACTACCTGCAGATATCCCGTTAGCCATCGTCCTCCCGCGCCTACCTTCGCTAATATACCAGCAGCCAGAGGTGAAATTCTACCCTCAGTCGCATCAGGGAGCGCTATGCCACCTCCCGTCACCTCATCCACACCGGTCCTGAAGCAGAGCAAGAAGCACAAATCCTCTGCAGAATCTAATCTGGCAGCACCCGCATTAGTAACCAGCATCAAAACCATAACCACTACACCCGCACCCGTATTGTCCAGAGAAATCGCGTCCAGTCAGCCTATATCGGTAGTTATCATGCCGCCGCAGTCGCCATCTCCTCCTGACCTGACCATAGACGAGGGACTGGGACCATCGCAGCCTACATCTATTAGCATCACTCCAACCCGTGTCATCCAGCATCTGCATCCCAGTCTTTCTGATTTCGCAATCAAGAAGGGGACTACGCCTGAACGACCACATGCAGGAAAAAGATGTATCGCTCACATGCAGGATATCCAGCCTGTGCCCAATGTCACTGCGAATCACCTTTTGAAGTACGCCAAGTCTCGGAAGATGTCATCACCTGCCACATCCGCTCCCGTATCACTGCCTCGGCCTACAATACAACTCACTGCCATCACCACAACAACCACCCCAGCCACCGCGACCATCACGAAGACTGCAGCATCAGCCCCCTCAACACCACCCAGCACTACCGCCGCTGTACGAACAAACATTCTAGTATCAGCAGTAAATGTGAGAGACATTATAGATGCTCACATTCCCGCAAATATCACTTCAGACATTTCCGAAAGCACCAGTGATAGTGAACGCATCTCAGCATTAATAATTCATCCACCGCGACCAACCACCATCAGTCGCAGGACCCAGACTCAGTGGGGAAATTTTTCAGCAGAGGTGTGATCATTTGTGTTACAGCAGAACATCAGTGGTGCCACTCATGGAAAATTACTATTTATTTATTTATTTTTGAAATACTTCTTTTTATTATATATGTTAGATCAATTGAATCCCGTCCCTGGGATGACTACAGTTATCCGACACAGCTGCGCAACTTAGTTGCCCAGCTGTGTCCCAGACAAAACGAGCACTGCGGACTCCGGTGTTGTAAGAATGTCATGTGCGACGTAAAGTATACAACACCCCGCAGGGCAATAATGTCATAATCCCGTCATGCAGTCTCAGCTATGCTGAGGCTGCCTGATAAACTAACTTTTGAGTTATTATTATGTTCTATTTTTCTTATTATTTTTCTTCCTGTCTTAGATGTCAGGATGGCTATGGGGTCAGCGAGAGCTGCCCGTTGCGGACCCGCTATAACGGGCCGCAAATATTTGAAATCAAGATACATGTTGCGTACCCCTTTATTTACCCAGGGTGCGCAAGTAATTCAGCCGTAATATTTTAAATACCCCATAAGGCGATGTTACGTGGGAATTATATATTTGATATACATATATTTTATATATTATTATATATCTTAACTTAAATTGTGGTACGTTGGAGTTTGGGTGTTCTCTGCGGCGATAATTATCCGCACCCAAAGAGAACACCCATGCGAGCTATTGTTTAGGAATCATTGACTAAATACAGTTAAAAGCACACACCAAAATATTAAAATAAAACAAAAAAAAGAAAAGACCTGGAAAAATAATTCCAAGTAAAAAATTAAAACTAGAAGTATGCCTCCCCTCTCCTCCTTGGCACCTCTATGTGCTCTGTCTCTTGAATACGCATCCATTGCGTCACTACTTCTCTCCTGCCACGCACCTGCCCAGGAAGTCTATAATTCCCGCCTAGCATACGTCCGTGCGATGGTCCACAATGCGTGATTGTTTGTCACAGATGTCAAACTAGGAGGGGGTGGTGTAGTTCGGATCGACCGGTCAGGTGTGGCCGTATGAGCTAAGCTGGGTATGCTCCACCCGTCCTGGATTCGTTCCCTGAACACGGCCCCCTGGGTAGAGCTATAAGCGCATATGGGCCTATGACAGAGATTGCATTGTAAAAACGACTAAGTTCGTTAAAGTGCGTGGCACGCATATGCGTCCTTAATACTATTTTTGACAGAGTGCATATTTCACGACCAAGATAGGATGGCGCTTTTAGTGTACCGAGTAGGTATTTTGTAATCCTTTTTAAGTCACTTGCTGCCGGTGAATCTGGCATTTCTCAAGACCAGATTTCGGCGGGCGTTCCGAATCTGTAAGCAATTTCAAAATCGGTTAAGAAATGGCTGAGTCATCTACGGAAAACCCCTTTTTGATTATCTTCAAAATATTGCCGTGACGTCGTAACCACGTGTACGCAGAAGTTCTAGAATGTTCAAAAACATTTGACTGCATGATTATTAGCTACACGCTGATTGGCTAGTGCTCGACCGATGATTGGTTGAAACCTGCGCCTATGACGTCACAGGTAATATAAAAGGAGATGAAATCCAGAACTCGAGAGCATCCGCGGCCAGGGGCCGAATAGGTTGGATCTGTATGCATCTACTATCAGCAAGACAGGCATTAAGCAGATCACTTCTGTTTCGGGAGGTTTAGCTTCCGTAGCCACAGCAGCAATCGAGCCCACGGCACTAAAAGCAATTTTGTATCTCCCGATTGTGCGGGGGCATTTTTGGAACTTTTGAATATTGTTCACGAATACATCAAGAACTAACTCGGAACACAAACTTGCGGTGAGGCCTTTCCCGGCCTGAATAGGTGATTCTACAGATGTAGAGGCAACGATGTTCTATGGTGGATGACTCGCCGGATCTGCCGGCCATGCCAAAAAGTGGTTATCCAACCTACTCAGCACCGATGTCATGCAGGTTTATTTTAACCTTTTGACCGCAGCAAGTAAACTTTGCCCGGTACATCCTCAGAGCTAACTGACATACCCTGCACCGTTAAGCCTAGTTATGTATCTTCATCCATATTGAACAACCCCCGCTTATGAACGGGTTGTTAACTTCCATCCATACCATTGGTGTACGGGAACTTTCGTCTTAGCAGTAATGTTATTGTATCTCTTACTGACTACTCGTTAGACATTCTATATTGTGATTACAGTCCTGAGTTCGATCCGCTCCCATCCTGGACTGCATGCAGAAATCATGTCTGCGGGAACCAACATGCGGGAACTTTCTAGCTTCCGGAGAACGCGTCAACTCACGTCACACCAAGGATGACGTATCAATTTCAGTAACACGATAGCCCATACTGAAGAATAGCTACCGATTATTCAAGTAACTATACTTAACATTTTAATTATTCCGTTAATTACAGCTTTAATAATTATACTTTATCTGTATAAACAGTCCCGACGACTAAAAGGCACCGTAACGGTCTTAAAACGGCTAGTTATAATTTCTGTATCTGTTAATAGTTATTCTTATTTTCTGTAAGGTGTTTTTACTAACCGCACAGTAGTAGGTTTCTCAACCTGTGCTTTATATATTATTCTGATCATTTTACATTGAATTGTTTATTCTCGTTAGTATTATATATGGTAAGTAGCCATCAGTTTATATGTTTTGTTTATTTATAGAAAAATATAGGTCTGACGTGCACGTAGGAAACACAACACAGCAACATTTATATATTCAACATGTTCTCCCGCCACCAACAATTTTTCACTGAGGTCACTATCCGTGCTATAACTCTTTTTAGCCCAGCATGCTACCGACTAAAAACCTTTCTATTCAGCTCGATATGATAGGTTTAATATGATTAGAGACAATTTCTTCATTAGGAGACACATAGTGTACGTCTCTTTTCCGGTAGTTGCAATAATTTAGCCTCACACTCTGGCAAGGTTGTGTAAAATTGGCCAACATAACTAATGGGCCTCATATTTATAAGTTATTGTCTCTCTTCATGTTCCACTAAGCCTTATGGCTTTTTAATTGTTTGGATGTCCCTATCCACCCCATGGACTGATCCGATCCTGGGAAACTATTGGGGTTTCCGAGCGGTGATGACCAGGGTGTGGTGTCACACACATTTCCCACGTATCTTCTGATACTTAGTAGTTAGTTATCCTTGCCAAGGTAGGAAGTACTGCGAAAACATATCTTAATTTATTATTTCCGTTTATCTGCTGGACAATCGCCCCCGCACCACAGTGCATAACTGGGCAACTTGCGTTTACGCCTAACGTCAGGTTAAAAAGATATCTCCGTAGGACCTGGTGACGGGCGAGATGCGCATCCCCACCGAATTCCATAAGAATGTTTGGGCATGATATTAAGATCTGCCATGCACTCACGGGAAGGACATTCATGGTGGGTATTCGTCTCTCTTACCCGCACCATAGCAATAGATCAGTTGCCTAAACTTGCTTTTGTGAACAGTAACCAATGTCCTGTGACGTTTTATGTGGTTACGGAGCAAGATGTCCGAATTCTTACCCAGTTTGGAGATCTTGCGAAGTAACATGTATGCACGCTGTCTTCAGTATTGATGTCTTAGGGCATCCGTACTCAATGACAGCCGTATCTAAAAGCTAGGTAGACGCCAGCCATTTGCGGCCTAAGATAGTTCTTGTCTCTAAAAACTAAATATTAGGTTAGGCATAGAAGAAGGCCCGCATAAATAAAAGCGGTAACTACTAATTCAGCATATTGAAAACTACATAAGACGGTGATGTGGGAATCGTTCGGGAATCACTCGTCCCATCTTCACGTAAAACAGCACGCAAATGTATAGTCATAATTTCACTAGGTATGGCCTTTTCTTTACAGCATTTTGGTTGAATATTAGAGTAATCCCTTTTTGGCCAAAACTCTTCTCCCGCTTTAAGCGATGGCAATATTTTTCTGTGACAGAGGCACATGCGAGGCACTTGCCTCTTGCAAGGATTCAGTGGCGATGGCTCATGCAAGGATAATACTCCTCGCCCAAAGTAACACGAGGAGTAGTGCCTGCGTGAGGCACATGGCTTTTCGACACTATAAAAGGTAATTTTCTTTCCTTTCAGTTTAGAGGTATAATAGCTTATATTAAGTTAATTAGTTATCTCGTGTATGGGAGTCTCCCTTGCGGGGATACCTCTGCGGACCTACGAGTCTGTGTGGTACCTCCGAGAGCTCCACGTTTAAAAGTTCATCAGGCTGTCTCTATGTAAAATCATTGTATAGACTTATTTTAATTAGGCCACCAATCAAATCTTGTAAGTCCATAGATCACGAAATTGCTATGGCCAGGCATACCGGTGACACAAACTCTTGGGATGAGACTGTAGTGTTTAATGTTCGTGACTATGGTCGCACGGCCTCACTGGAACGATTGAGTTCCACCAGCCTTAGGAGCCAGTCTTTGTTACCCGTGTGGCAGTATCGCATGGGATCCATAACCCCGAGACCAGAAGCTAACCAGCGTCATCACTCGTCGTGCAAATGCAGCCCGGCGAGTTGACACCAGACACCAGAACGCCCTGACACTACCCCGCGAGCTACAACATACGATCCAACCAAGCTCATCAGCGACACTGCCACATGAATGCCATACAAAAACGCCCTCATGGAGCAAACAGCGAACATCGCCGTCAGCTCGGATCCAAACGAAACACTAAATTAAATATTAAAATGTATGGAATCATCTGCTACCAGCCCGATAGGAGCATTCAAGAACAACAACCGAACTAGGTATAGTGAAGAGCCTGTAGTAGTAAAACTATCAGCATAACAGAAAGCGTTACGGCTGCGTATATATCAAGGTAGTCAAAGTGAAGACTGCTTCATACTACGCAGGGAATGCAATAACATTCTGCGCCACATTAGCAAACGTTAAAAAAATCCTGCTGGTCAACAAGCAGATTCCCTAGCAGATGACTGTCACATGATGTTTCTGGCAGGCTTGAGAGTTACCGACTACCCACCATCACTCATTGTACACAAATCCGAAAGACACTTTATCTGGAGTGACCAGGGCAAAACTGATACAATTCGAAATTGGTTCTAGGAATAGTTCACTGACCACGATGATGAGCCTTTGCACCAGTTTTCAGGTGGCCCTGACCATTACTAGCACCAATCAAAACAGCAGAAATTGAAAAAGTACTCAAAGCCCTGAAAATGGACATGCATTCGGAGCTGATGGCATGAGCAATGCCATATTCAAATACGTAAGTGACATTGTCTCAAAACCGATCACGCACCTAAGCATTTCAGCTTTTATGCACCACATTCCCTGTGATACTGCAGGCTAACGCACCCTTACATGCTACCCAGACACAAGAAGCCACAGCCCGCAACAAGCTCCGACCCATTGTGCTCCCCACCAGCATATGGGATATCCTATCCAATGTTACTCTATGCTGCATCCGAAAAAACATCGATAACTTCACTGGATCATGTCAAAGTGGCTTTAAAGGTGGGCGCAGCTGCGCCGACATTGTATCGGCTCAACATGCCTGTGTCAGTAGTTATTGTCTCAGCACTGGCATTTCCACAAAATTGGCATTGACATGTCACGGGCTGTGACACAATTAGACGCTCAATTATCCTAGATGTACTACGCAGGCCAGTTGCAATGAAGATCAGCTGCGACTTGTGAAATTACTACTTTCAGACAGCAAGGTGAGAGTATGAATCAAGTCAGAGAGACTGCACACTTTAAGACATCAATCGGCTCCCCAAAGGGAGATGGCCTATCCCATGCACTTTTGACGTGTTACATTACTTCTGCATTGAAATCTGTACGGAAAAATTCCACAGGACCAAACGCCAGTGTCCATACTGCGTATGCTGCTAGAGATGAATATGCCGACGATGCAGACATCATATACGAGGAATTCGCTTGACGAACTACTCCCAAACTAAAAATTTAGAATCTCTTTATGAATGAATCCATAACGGAGTTCGCGCACATAATTATACCTATTGACAAAGCATGAAACTAAAGGAAATGAAGATCCACTTCGATGTTTGTATTTCAACCTGAGTTCACCCACATATCCCTATTGGCAAAGCATGAAACTACAGAAAATGACGATTTCCTTCCTGGTGGCGACCCCTGGAGGAAAAGTAAAATCCTGGGCTCACAGAGCTGCAGTCCTGCTGACTTTGCTGCACGCTGCATCAATGCGGAACATAGCTTTCCAGTCCTTCTGGAAGCCAGGGATTCGCAGATGATAGATGCCCTTGACAAATATAATACGTTTCTACAACGAAATATGTGTATCCTTGTGGTGGATATCTGTAACAGATGGGCAACTTCAACGGCAGCTCTAGACAAACGTAATGCCTGCAACCTCAAAACCTTCACGCCATCACTGGACACTGATTGCTAAACAGTATAATTTCCAACGCTGCACTTTGTAATACATCAATGTAAAGCAGAGATTGTGCATGTTTGGCCAAGTGCTAAGGATGCCGCCAGAAGACACACCAGCACAATGAACCTTGGAATTCGCCCTACTGGGAGCCAGTAAATATAAATCCAGGAGAGGACATCATTGCATAAATATGTTAGGTCTGCTGCGAGGAGACCTCAAGAAAGTAGGACTCGATAAACTCAGATCAAGAATGGGCCTGAGGAAGTTAAAGATTTTAGCTGAGGACAAGCCACAGTGTTCAAAGACGAAGAAGGACTGATTGCAGCTGTAGGATGTTTCTACTACTACAGCCGTAGATTACAGTAATCATACACACATAATGTTGTAGCGTATCGTGCTTTCCATGAGATATTTCCATGTTTGTAGTATGACAGTCTACCATAGCTACTGCAGGCAGAGAAGAAACAATGACTCCTCAGACTAATATACAATCGTTGAAAGCTTGCATGGATTCCACAGACTACTTGGTGAGGAGTGAAGTTCTCGATGAAGAGTAAGGGCATGCCATGCCGAGGAATTCAATAACTGTGTGACAGCTCGCAGTGGGAGACGAACACAGTTTGGAAGTTTGAGGCATTTTGGCCACTATAGCTGATTGCATGTGTATTGAGTTCTGTGGCTGGAGTACTTAGAAAGCATTCTGCAACTGCAATCTGTCCATCGGTGGCCACATTTTCTTGTCCTCAGCGAGAGTTCTTAGTGCCCTTATGTTCTTCTTCGTCGTCAGTGTACCCAGACAACCTCCTTTCATTCACCATAATACATTTTGTTTAGTTTTAAATCATACAGTGTACAGAAGTGATAACATGTTCTATACAATTTCTAGATAAATACAGATTTTCGCATTTTATCGTATGAACCACCCACCCACCCCCCCCCCCCCTAACCCTCAAATTCTGTATTTTGTCTTTGCCTAGCGAAAAAAATTGCATATCAGACGTTTTCTCTATGGCACATTTCTGTTCGAAGTCGGATATTGCGATCTAGAAAGTGTTTCGATGAACATTTTTGTTGTTGATTATTGGTGGTATTACTTAATTCAATTCTATTGACCGATGCGAAAAATTGATCACGGGGAATATAAATTATACATTGTTTCCTTTGAAACTATTGTGGTCGAAATCATTTTCCTAATTACCAGCTTGCAACCCATCGTCGCGCATCATTCATGGCATGGAACACACCCACAAGCCCACGTCTCTAAATTATAGTTAACAATTCTATTGTTATGCATATGACAACCCGTTTTGAGGCATTTAAATCTTATTTATCAGTCCTGTTATTAATCACCAGCAACATCGTCGTGTCGT